>CAMXCT020001937.1:97466-117464 GCA_947184155.2 Cladocopium goreaui
CCACATTCTCCCTAAAAAGGGGTGCCTCAAATGGCTCCATGGCATCATGCCGGAGCCACCATGGAAATCACACTAGGCAAGAACGGATCGTTTAAGTGATCCGCTGGGATCCCCTCACATGCAATTTGATTAGAACCAGTGCAGGTACGCCAGACTGATCAGGTCTGGTATCACCACCGATTGCAAGTGTCTTCGTTGGCAGTAGACTTGCAATGGTGCTACTGCCCCCTGCAAGAAGGAAAGAAAAACAAAAAAGGAGAGGTTTTACATCAATTCAGATGTTACACACACACACAACTCTTTCACACACAACTTTGTCACATACATCTCTTTCGCACACAATCTTTTACACACAACTTTTTTACATACAACTCTTTCACACACAGCACTGTCACACACAGCTCTTTCACCCAACCTGTCTTGCACCATCTCCTTTCCTTCCTGCCTTTCCCATCTCATTTTCACATCTGCTTGGTGATCATTGGACGAAATTGACATTTTCCGGTCCTTTAATTGCTCTTTTTCTTAGTCTTGGTAGAGCTGGTGTTGCTGTAAGGATGTGAAAAGAATCTTTGAACCATGCCTCCTCCACTGATTTGTTTGTAGAAATTTGTTCTGATCAGTCCCTGAAGCCGTGGGAGACCTTCTTATCGTAGATGGTCTGGAAGGGGAAGAAAACATGCATCCCGGTGCCACGTGAGTTATGTTCACTTTGCTGTTCTCGAGTGTTGACTGTTCCCATCATCATTTCTGCTGATTTTACATCTAAAATATTGTAAAATAAAATGACAAAAGTATACAACAGTATACAAAAGTATACACAAGTAGGGTAAACTAGTGGGAATCGGGAAGGTAGAATTTGAATGAATTTGATGATAATAATAATAATAATATATATATATATGTATATGTATATGTTTATGTATATGTGTATGTGTATGTATGTATGTATGCATGTATGTATGTATGTATGTAAGTAATGTAATGTAATGTAATGTAATGTCGTGTAATGTAATGGAATGTAATGTAGTTTAATGTAATGTAATGTAATGTATGTATGTGTACCTTTTTTTTGAATTATACCCTACAAAATGCAGGCGTGAAAAAAATTGCAAAGTTACTGCACCATTCGTAGCGTGAACCACAAATCAAAACATCAACCTCCTTAAAGTGCCTTACAGTTTTTTCCTGCCTTTTGAAGGCGCACCGTGCTTTCAAGTTGTTTTTTGAATGACGACTGCGCTCCTTTAAATCAAGCGTTTACTCATTTTGAAGGGAATATTGGGTGACATACACCCCACATTCTTGAAGGAACCCCATACTCTCTCAAAGATTCTCAAAGGAGTACTGCGCACATCAAAGGGTTCTATTTTGAAACAACGGATCATTGCCCCAAAAAGATCTTACTGTGCGTTCTTTTCAAACAGATATTTCACCTTTTGTGAAGTAAACGTTCCCCACTCTTAAACCACATGTTCTTCAGGATTTGATTTGTGCCATATTTTTGCAGTGGAATGGACTACCAATTTTTCAACGCACATGATGAAAATATTTTCAAGTAATGCGGCGCTCGTTTTCAGATAATACAGTATATGTTGCAATCTCTCAAAAAAAACATGCATGAAGTGAGACCACACTTTATTCAACGTTTTTTGAAAAAACGTACTGCAGTATAGTTGACATACATATATATATATATAACTTTATACTGACACTATATATAATTATATTCATTGATTTATATATAGTGGAGGTTTGATGATATTAATATAAAAGGACATTTCATACTATAAGTCTAGTAAATTGCATTTCAAGTCCCTTTGCATACGTATGTTTTTCAGAGATGCAGTGTTTGACCGTTGGTTCCTGCATGCTTGGACATAGGGATAGAAAACATTTGGATTTCCAGCGCAAGGGATTACATGCGGAAAAACAAATCATCGTTTGGTTTGAATAAAAAATCATAACATATAATTAATAAGTTTAGCAGATGAGGTAGTTTATTTAATCCTTTTGTGAACATTATTGAGAGATGCAGTGTTTGAGGATTGGTTCCTGCATGCGTGCACGTGGAAGCAGACACAACGAAGTCCGGAGAAGAAAAAAAATGGGATACTTTGGGGAAAGGCCCGAAGTGAAATTGATGAAAACATTGATACAACATGATAAAACGAAAAAATACTAGTTCCAGACTCTTGACTGGGACCCCCTTTGAACTCAAGAATCTAGAAATATGTTTGTCTGATGTTTGTTTGTTTTCGATGTTTTCATCCATTTCGAATTCATGCCTTTTTTTGAGTTGCCTTTTGAATTTTGAAGAAAAAATCCTAAGAGTCCAGTCTTTGGAGTAGTGAGAAACCTTCAGTACTATTTGGGAACCGCTTGAAACTGATCTGTGAGGGCTTGCCGTTCGGTTTTTAAATTTCCACCTGTTGAAGTTGAATGAACAAAAGGATGTGAAAAACTAGTGAGTCTGCAGAGGACACCGAAAAGGTTTTCGCCGTGAAGCTTCCGCGATATTTGATGCGTGGTCCCGAGCTCTTCAGCTTCGCCCTGATGCTCAACATGATTGCCATGATGACGGTCCGGGACGACAGACGTTGCTGAAAAAGCACATGCGGACATGTTTCAAACGTGGATCGACATTAAACCACCATGTTTTGAGAGTGGGAGAAAGTTCCAGAAAAATCGTGTGAGACGCCCCTTGTGACAAGATGTTGCTGTGTATGTACCCTTGCATCACTTTGCATATCCTTGTTACCTTGCAATCCTTGTGGGGCCGTCGAGTTGTCGCATGGAGTCAGTGCGTCGTGCGTTTCCTGCGCGTAGTGCCTTTTGGAAGGTTGAGCCGTTGTTCCATTGCCTTGTTGCCCAGGCAGCACTGGAGCGTCCGGGGTTCTGATTTCCACAAGGGTTCATGAGAATTTGAAGGATAAGCATGATGCTTCGGGATGCTTCATGATTTTCTATGCGCAAAATGACGTTGCCTTAACATCAGTATGCCGCTACCATCCACATACAATGCCATTCCAAGTAAATTATGATAAGAGTATTTGTCTTAAAGGATCTTAGAGGCCGCTCAAGATGCACTATGGATGTACTGTAAATAAGGACCAAACATGATGAAACCAACGTCAAGATATATATTTATAAAAATATATATTATAGTATTTATATGTATTTATATAGTATTACGGCCAGGCGCTGGATATTGCCCGGAAAGTTCAAATGGCTTATTGAACATTATCCTTCAACATGCTCAAACACCTGCGCAGGGCCAGTGCGTTGAGATTCCCAAACAACACACCCAAAACCCCAAACCCTAAAACCCTAAACCCTAAACCCTCAAACCTTAAACCATCTTAAACCCTAAAACCTAAACCCTGAAAAACTTTGAATCCTAAACCAGAAACACTGCGTATATGCAGTCTTTTCTGCTATCTCTCCTATCATATCCTATCATATTCGACAACACGACGTCCTCAATGTTACTGTCCGGGCAACACGCGGCGTTTGTGGGTAATATATTATATATATATATTATTGTTTAAGGTCGGCCCTGAGTCCCAAGTGTCCTTCGCCTTGTGCACCTTGTACACTTCTCGATTTGTGCGGGTCTTCCCACACCAACGCCCAATCCACAGACGCGCCTTCTTGTTTTCGATCTCGAAACGGCTAAGGTAATGTTAAATTGAATGAAATGCAGAATGGGATATGCAGGCATATGAACAAGATCACAAACACTCCTCCTAATCTGCGATGCCCATCTGCAGATTACACATTTGACGCATTTGGAAAATTCAATTGGCATGGGAATTTCCATCCATGGCCACAAGCATTCGGTGCCAGTGGAAGGTAACAAAAACCTAAAAACGGTGACCTTCCAAGATTGACTCAAGCCGTCTCTCACTCGCTAAGTCGCATCCACGCAGCGCTGACATTTCTGATACTTTCTTCCAGAGTCAGTCATCGCAACGCAATCGGAATCGTAGTGCGCTTTCGAACCCGGTCCACACGTGTACACCGGTTGGTCTCCAGTCTTTCCGAGTGGGGCGCAAACATCGCACCACTGACACGGCACAAATCTCTTTGTGTTGGCCAAAGTAGGACAACTTGTGTATTCATGATAGCGGGCACCCCATGGAGTCACAAAAATTGGTGATCGGATGCTTCCTCTCACCGCCCTCTGGCCTCTTTCTTCTCCGGGGTCCATGTGTTCCCGCTCATCGTCATAGTTGGCACTATTCTCTGGTGTTGGGTGCTGGCTGGTGCTGGTAGCGGAGCTTGTTTGGTAATTGGTGGCGGGCCTTCACGGAGATCTGGGATGGGGGGACTGCTTGAGAACTAGATGCTGGCTCCTCTGGTGTGTGAACTCCAGATGTTTAGCTGGCTGCCGTCTGCTGCTGTCTTCCTCCTTCATCCTCATGGCCCTGCTCCTTCCTCGTCGAAGTCGCCCTTCCATGGCTTGACTCCTGTGCACGACTCGCGTCCCTCTGGCTCGAGTGTGCCGAGAGTGCTTCTTTCACTCTCTTCTTCAATTCTTCTTCTTCCAAGCTCCTCCTCACTGGGGTCATCAACCTCACCATCCAGCCTATGCATGTCGTAACGCCGATCATGGCAAACACCGTCAGAGCTACAAGTTGAGCTAAAGAGCTCCAACCCTCCTCCTCTTCTTGTTCTTGAGCCTTGGCCTGTTGGACGCTGCAGAGGAGGATGACCATCCTCAAAATCCTCTCAACCTCTGCTCCTGCCTCCTGAAGCCCTGTCTCCTCTACTCCTTTCTTCATGTGCTGGCTCGATCCTGCATCCTTCTGCTCCTGCTTCTCCTCCTCTTGATCATCTCTTCTCTGCTTCATGCCCATCATCTGCTTCAACTCCTCTAACCTCGGAGCTGTGAGGGCCTTTGTCCCAATGTCTGCAATCTGCACCTGTCCTGAGATCGCCTCCACCACCCAATCCAATCGTCCAATCCTCCACCGCAGATGGGACGCCCTCAATCTCAGATGGCGTGTGCGCCAACTTCCAGCAGCTTCTGTCATCAAGCTCACTGCTGCTGTGTTGTCTATCTTGATCACCTTGGCATATGTATCCTGGCTGAGCTCCAGAATGAGAACATCCACACTATCCCCCATGATCATTCCATCAATTCCCTCTGTCAGCTCACTCTCAGCTGTTGAGAGGGCAGGCGCTCCTTGTCGGCCCGATTTCCACATGATGGGGCTTTTTCCCCATAACACCAATACAGTTCCTTGGGAGTCGAGACTACCTGGTCCGTAGGAGGAATCTGTATAAACCTCAAGGTCCTTACCGCCAGCCTTCAGCTCCAGACCTTCTGCCTTGGTCTTCCTCAAATATTTCCACACCTGCTTGGCGACCATGAGGACTTCTTTGGGGTTCTTCAGTGTGGCTTGGGACATCTTACTCAGTGCAAACATCAAATCTGGACGGCTGCGTGTGACAAGCCACATCATCAGCTCGCCAGTGGCACGCTGTGCGGCCTTGACGTCTTCTGGGCTTTTCGTGTGGTCTTCTTCTTCCAACCTCAACACCTGATCCTTTGAGATCGGAATTCCAGACTTATGGCCTTCCTCTTCGCCATTTCGTCTGAGGAGGTCCTGTACGTAGCTCTCTTGTGTGATGAAAGCACTCTTTGTGCCCATCAAGACCTCCATCCCCAGGAATTTGACTGGCTTGACCTCGTTTAGCCATTCCGGGGTGCTTATTTCCCACTCTCGGGATATCCTCTCAAGGCACTCCTTGACAATGTGCTCTTGGGATAAGACCATCAGGTCACCAACATACACCACACATAGCCCCTCCATCTCCTCATCCAGCCCACCGGACCTCTTGTGGTGGATTGAACCAGGGCTCTGATTCCGCCCTGGCAGCCCCATTCCATCATGCTCACCCCGGAGCCCCTGTGGTCACCCCAAGCCTTGGGGCTCTGTCTCAGCCCGTAGACCGCCTTGACTGCGACCCACCAGTCTTCGGGGCTGATGTAGCCGAGCTTGATCAGCAGGGCTGGTGGCTTGACCAGAACTACCACTACTTCTTGGCCTAGCTCCTCGAGCTCTTCTTTCTTCCATAGGCCCTCCAAAGCTTCTGCCGACCTACCGAGAGGTGCATTCAAAAACGCCGTTCTGATATCGGCTGTGGCTCCTGTCCATCCCTCATCCAAGCTCTTCTTCAGTGCTATGCGGAAGCTAATGGAATCTGATCCACTAGCAAAGACATCTTCCTTCTCAGTCTTCTCGACATAGTTTCCGCAAGCCACAATCCGCACCTTTCGGCGACCACCTGCCTTTCTCGTGATGACCAACTTCGAGGGCACCACGGGCAGGTCGGGATGCCTCTCCTCTAGCCTGGCCTTTTCTTCTGACGTGATCTTCCTCAAAGCTTCCTTGGCATTAAGGAGAGCATCTAGCTCGGCCTTAATGGCTTCATCCCAGAGGTGGACATCCTTCACCAGCTCTTGCGGAGAGACTATCTTTGTCTGTAGAATCTCCTGCTCTGCTCCTTCCGCCCTTTTCATCACATTCTTCCAAGGGTCCATCTTCTGAAAGGTGAGCAGTGCGTTATCCAGCTGGTCCATCTCCACACTCTGTGCTTCTTCTTGGATCATTCTTCTGATCCCCAAAAGGCCTTCCAGTCCTCCATCCCTGATAGGCCTCTTCTCTCTGATCCTTCTCCTCTCCTGGACTTCATCTTTTTCCACCTCCTCTGCGATTGCCAGCCACATTTCATCTTTGGGCGGCGGTGGTTCCTGTATGCTTCGAACCACATAAGGGGCAACACCCCAACGTCCATCTTCTCTTAGCACGCAATGCCCATGTGCCTCTATGGCTGGTGCCAAGTATCGTAGTATCGTGCTGCTTCATGTGTGGGTTGAAATGCCTTTGTGCGCCAGTTCCTTGTCTTCACCAGTAACTTCTCCCCAAACTGGGGAATTTTGATGCCCTCCTTCTTTCTCCTCAGTCTGGCCGACTCCATCAGGAACCTGAGTGCCATAGGCCACCAACACACATCCATCTCCGAGCCGTGGAGAATCCTTCTTATTCTTCTCTTCACTTCACCAACAGCCCTTTCGGCTCTTCCGTTGGCCATAGGATCTTCTCCTCCGTTGGATGAATGCACAACTCCTCTGCATCTTAACCATCTTCTGAATCGTCGATTGACGAATTCACGTCCTCGATCCGTGTGCACTGCATGCACCGGAAAACCATCTACCTTCAACTGAAGGTACAACTCAATGAAGCCACTCAAGACTGCTTCTTGTGCTTCCCTTTGATGGGAATGCCGATTCTCATCACCTCAATCTTTGGGGGTTCGGGGGGCTCCTCAAATGCTCGTGGGGGTTCTGCTTGTTGCTCTTCCTGGGGGTCTTCTGCTGCTTCTGCCTGCTCTTCTTCTTCCTCTTGTGCGGCTTCTTGATCTTCAATCTCTGGCCACTGATCCTCATCTTCTTGGGCTTCGAGCTCTGGTTCTTCATCAACTTCTGTTGCCTCTTCCTCATCGGGGGGTCTGAGCCAGGTGTAGGTGCCAATCAACATGAACTTGGCTTCACCATCGATGTCCTTCCCTTTCTTGTAGGGACCGGTGACATCAAGGCTCATCACACCTGCTCTGGGATGCATTCACCTTATCCGACCTCTGGCTGATGCTTCTTGACACACTCTACAGTCTCTACAGTCACGTCGAAACGGTGTGTGCCCCCTTTCCAGATGCTCTGCCCATGACATCTTGGCCGCCTTCAGCTTCGCTTGAAGGACATCTTGTTGGATCCTCGTGGCAACTTCTTTCATCATTCCCGGCGGCCATCTTGACAGCTCCGCTGAGTTCATCACCCGAGCTTTCGCTGCCGACTCCTCTTAGCTCTCTGCTTGGTCTTCCTCCGGCAGCCTCAGGGTGATGTTGCCGGCGAACGTCGTGGGCTTCACTGCTCGACCTCCCCAGGCTGACTGCTTAAAGCTCTGGGCTTTAAGGTCGTACATACGTCGAAGCAGTTCCCATTCCTCAGTCTTCCAGAGCGTGACCACCTCGGGAATGTAGTGGGTTGGATCTGCTGGCTGCTCCAATCCCAACCTAGTGACGGGGATTTTGTCACTGTGGAGTGCCTTCCTGACCTCCTCCCTGATGATGAACAACATCAGTCCTCTCCAAAGCAACACATCATCATCCTCTACCTTCGCTGCTCTTCTGGGGTATTACCTGATTTCCCCCATGGCTGATCCCAACTCCTCAACGGCCGAGGACCTCCTCCTGGGATTGCCAACGGGTAGTGACGAAGAACTGACCTCGTCCTACAATTTGGGCCCATGACAATGCCCAGCAGCGATCCATCCAAGGCACTCCTCAGTAGGGACGCAAAAGGTCCATTCTCATCATCGAGCATGTCGTGTGCTCCTTTCTTGTGCTTCTCGTGGTTTTCCCTCCTTACATCTATTTCCACCAGCCTTCGTCCATCTCCTCCTGCTTCTTTGAACGCTCGGCTGAGGCTGTACCCGGCACTCTCACCGGCATAGAGGTGAACCACGAACCCCTGTTCCGCCATCACTCTTCTTCTTCGGCGGTTTGCATCAGGGATACCTCTGAGATCCTCCGCTGGCTTCACCACCAATCTTCTTTTGATGGCTTCCGGCAACATCTTCAGTACCGGATGGGCTTCCATCAACTCCCACAGCCACATCTCTTCTTGGCTAAGCTTCAGGGCCTGCATTCTTGGCGTCTCCACCTCCTCCAGCTTCTGAATCATCCTCATGGCATCAAGCCGGGATACCTGAGGACATCCACTTCTCATGCAGACCTCCACCTTTCCATGAATGGGGTGGCTTAGAGTCATGCGCCCTTTCTTCCATGACGCCACATATCCTAACTTGCTGGTCAGGAGGCCAAGTGGGACAATGGGATTCGGCCCACTCATCTTCCACCACCATGACTCCTGATGCCGTTATCTTCATCCCTACCTGACTGCCGTCGGCCAGCGTCACCTGGACCTCTTCCAGTTGTGACAGATCTTCTCCTCTTCTTTTGCCACGCATGGGGTTGGTTGCTCCACTGTCGAGCAGGCCATAGGCTTCTTGTTCCTTCCCTATGCGTGACAGCCTCAAAACCTTCAGCTTCCGGAGTTCATCCAACTGGCCTTGCATGGCAGTCAGTCTTTCATCCTTTGTCCTGCTTTCGGCTTCTCCTGTCCTTGCCGACAGGCCCTTCAAGATCCTGTTGGCTTCTTCCAACCGACCTTTCATCGTCTCTGCTGATGTTGCTGACTCGTCACTTGTAGCTCTCCTCCAGGCCCTTCTTCTTTCTGTTGGCTCTCGCCCTTCTTCAAAGCCTTGCCACTGGGCTTGTGGAAACCCTTGCCTTCTCCTCCCTTCTGACCTTTCTCGCCTTGGTCTCTGAGAGGCTCCTTGGGGCGATCACACGCTGGAGCCAAATGGCCTGTCGAGCCACAAGTCCAGCAACCCCTTCGGTCTCCTTCCAGGACATGGCTCCATGTGCATTGCTTGCCCTTCTTACAGCCCTCCTCTGACTGAAAAAACTTACATGGAGTCGAAAACTGCCCACTTCTCCCTTCCATGCCTTGCCTTCACCTTTTGAACCTCCAGAAACCTCCTCCAGCCTCTTTGCCTTCGGTTCTGTGCTGCCCTTCGCATCTTCTCTTCTCCTCTTGTCTTGATGTGCTATTTGTTCCACTTCCGCAAGTAGATGGTTGGCAAACGTCATCACTGACGCTTCAGTTGGAGCTGTATCCACTTGCAAACTGCTTCTCGATAGTTGCACTCTAAACGCCAAATCGGCGTGCTTCATCAAACGCCCAAGACCTTTGATTTGCAAAGTCGCATCTGGGCGGGTAACACCAACTTCTCCAGCCCTTCGATGCCATCGCAGCCAACGTCGAAGACCAGTCACCGCTCCAGCCAAGCTTGATGCCTCCTCCGGAGAATCTAAGGCCGTGAGAATGGCCCCTTTCTCTGAGAGCCCTCCAGGTTGATAGCATAGCATGAGCCGGGACAAGATCCCGACGGTGTTCACCTCTTACATCAAAAGAGCAGTTGCACGCTTTTCCAACCTCTGGAAGCGTGGATCTTGAAGTGGAAGAGGGACCTGTGGAAAGGACCGGTTCTACGACCAACAGCCAGTCTGCCAAATCCAAAGGGGCTGTATCAGCCTTCCACTCTTGCAACTTCGGCAACTCCACTGCCGCATTCTTGACAACTTCAACGTCTTTCTGACGCCGAACGTCCAAAATCTGCGCTTGCATAGTCTGCATGCCCTCCATGAGCTTCACCATGCTCTGCATCATTGTTGCTTGCAGCTTACGCTCCTCATTCATCGGCAGCTGAGCTCCAGCTGACCCTCTGTTCTCTTCCTTTTGATCCTCTGCCTCACCTGATCCTCCCTTGGGGGTCTGGGCCTCCTCTTTGGTGGTCTCAGCCTCCTTGGGAAAAACTTCAGCATCTTTATCTTCTGGGGTGCCATAGCTAGAACCCTTCTGCTGAGCTATGCTCTGCCGCAAATTCTCTCGCTCCATCTTCAAACGCAAGTTCTCCTCTTCAAGAGACTGAAGCCTCCTTCTCATCTCATTCACTTCGGCCTCTCTCTGAAGCCGACGCGCTCTTTCTTCTTCCTCAGCTCTTTCCTCCTGCAACAGGCGGGATCTTCGCTCCTCTTCTTCCAGCCAAACAGGCCTCTGAACGGTGAGCCTGTAAAGCCATGGTGCTCTGCTATGCAACTCTTCCCATTCTCTAAGCTGCTGTGCTGAAAACAGAGGTGTGGTCATGTGAGATCTATCAGGACCTGACTCAAAACCTGCGGTGTACATCTGAGACTCCACAGGTGGCCTAACAGGAGTGTCACATGCCATGTCCTGTCCTGTCTTTTCTTCTCTTTTCGTTCCCTTTCCTTTGCCTGAAACGCTGTCTCCTCCAGGCTTCTGAGCAGCGCTAGCTGCGGGCTCTGAACTCTGCGCGGCAGGGGCGGAAACTGAGATCCGTTTTGGGGTTTTTGGGTGGTGCTTCGAACCCTGAACCCTGGCTATCCTCTAACCTCTTTGTGGAACTCCTTTCTGCCTTCTGCCCTTCTTGCGGGGATGGTGCCAAATCCCTTGACATCTCAATTCCTTCTGAACCAACATCCAGAAACTCTTTTGCATCTTCTAGCCTAGGCTCTTTCTCTTGAGCTACATCACTATGAGACCCAGGAATATCTTCTATGGGTTCCTCAGTTGCTTCTTTAGACAACCTTTCCTGGGCAGCCATCATCTGCTCCATGCCTTGCTTCAGCTCCTCAGGGGTTGCCTTTCGCCTCTGCATCACTTCCATAGAGTGTCACCTTGGGCTCATAACCTGTTTAAGGTCAGCCCTGAGTCCCAAGTGTCCTTCGCCTTGTGCACCTTGTACACTTCTCGATTTGTGCGGGTCTTCCCACACCAACGCCCAATCCACAGACGCGCCTTCCTGTTTTCGATCTCGAAATGGCTAAGGTAATGTTAAATTGAATGAAATGCAGAATGGGATATGCAGGCATATGAACAAGAGCACAAACAATTATATAATATATATATATATATATTATAGCGATTTGTTTTCCTGCTCAGCTTTGAACTTCTGAAAGGTTCGAATTTGCATTTGATGAACACAATCCAACGTTGCACGTCTTGACATGGCATGTTGGAATAAACCAGAAGATGTTTTTTCCTTGTTTGCCTGCTTTGCACGCAGCATCAGTTGGAGACTGGGCACGTAAGTCCTTCCGTTTCCCCCCGTGACCCTTCCCTGCAAAGGGGCAGGAGACTAGCCTAGACCGTCTCCACTGACTAGTCCTCGGTTTCCAGTTGAAGGACGATTTGGATCGATTTGGTGTGAAAAATAGGCAGCTTCGGCAGCTTCACAGCTTCCAGATGCTTCCAGTACCTCTTTCAGGGTTTCCATTCGCGCTAGTTCACGCTCAGTCTTGTGGCAGTAAGGAGTATCACCCCTTAGTCACATGCACATCATAGTAGCTATGATGGCAGGTATATTATGGTATTTTTTGATGCTCCATGAATCAAGCTGCCTTACGCTTAGATCGCTTAGAAATAAATATATAACATATTATAAAATTATAACATATTAATTTTCCTCTATCAACATCATAGAGCGAAAGCCGGGTCCTCAATCGCCGGACCTGGCCGAAAGGAAACGTTCCTGTGGGCCTGGGTTGGCTTATTCAGGGTGTAAAATTGTATGGGGGCGCCATTGGAAATAGAAAGAGACAGCACACCTACATAGGAAATTGCGTTGGGGTGTGCCTTAGAACTTAGAACCATAATATCACGGTCTATTCAAGAAAAGAGCGCTGCTACCATCCACCAACTTATATTAGAGGTTTGACTTCCGGTTCTGAAACTCATAGAGCTGTCATCAAAAGACCTTCTTCAAGTGAATTAACATGTGGTGACTCATGGAATTCTCAGCCTGCAGGAAACTATCAGCTACACCTGCGAGGCTTGGACGGATGGAATGAGTCCCTTGTCACTTTTAAAAACAGCATAGAAGATGTAGATGATGATGGAAACACAGAAAGCACACAGAGGAGCAACTTAAACGTCCAAACTGCGCAGGGGAAGAACATGTTGTTAACATTTTGGACGGGGTTTTCCATCTCAAAATAGCTTATAAGGCTTAAAACCAGTCTCTGGGTCTGGCAGTGGATGATTTCGTGCTTGAGGTCTTGCCTATCAGATGTTTACCATTCTTGGCATCTTCTTGCATCTTGGCTGGCAAGCACCGCGGGACATGCAGTCACAACGCAAACTTGGAACTTGTATACCAGGAAAACTCTGGCACAGCACAGACATCCTCCTTTTCATTCATGTTTTTTCTGACGGCTAGGACGGGCATGGTTCTACTTGAAACCTGTCCAGGGGCATGCGGCATGGTTCTTCCCAGCCAGGACCATGGTTCCGAGAAAGCCGACTTTAACATGTGCCAAAGAGGAAACGGAAAAAAAAACAGGGCGCTCTTCCTATGAAGTTTCGCGCGAGCTGGTTTTCAGAAAATTCTGATCGTGGCATTGCTATAAGCGTTTCTATACTATCAAGTGGTTTTTCTGATGCATTGTTCGTTTGTTTTTGGTGACTTGTGACTTTGGAACGCTTATTGGCCATTTGTATCCGAACATTTCTGATTCTACAGGTTTTGAACCTTAAGCCTCCAACTTGAACATCAAGGATCAGAATTTCTGATTGTGATCAGAATTTTCTGATTGTTATTTTTATCCAAAAAAAATGCAGATCAGAATTTTCTGATTGCGATCAGAATTTTCTGATTGTTATCCAAAAAAAATGCAAATCAGAATTTTCTGATTGTGATCAGAATTTTCTGATTGTGATCAGAAGTTTCTGATTGTGATCAGCAGTTTCTGATGTGATCAGAAGTTTCTGATTGTGAATAGAATTTTCTGATTGTGATCAGAATTATTCTGATTGTGATCAGCAGTTTCTGATTGTGATCAGAAGTTTCTGATTGTGATCAGAATTTTCTGTTTGTGATCAGAATTATTCTGATTTGTGATCAGAATTTTCTGATTGTGATCAGAATTTTCTGATTGTTCTCCAAAAAAAATGCAAATCAGAATTTTCTGATCACAATCAGAAAATTCTGATTGTGATCAGAAAAATTCACTCAATAAGATTCAATAAGCGGTTTTTGTCCCTCAATTTTGCTTATTTTTGATGCAAAATTGAGAAAAAAACGCTTATTGAGTGAATTTTCTGATCACAATCAGAATTTTCTGATTGTGATCAAATTGATAATTATTGAGTGAATTTTCTGATCACAAACAGATTTTTCTGATTGTGATCAGAATTTTCTGATTGTGATCAAATTGAGAAAAAAACAAACGCTTATTGTGAAATAAACAAAACCGAAAGACCGAAAACAACAAACAAAGACTTAAAACAATTCTTTGCTTCGACCGACCCCCCCGTCACATAAACCCTGGCATACATTCGCATTCTATTTTCTGTAATTTCTTCTGGTGTCGCTTCGGGCGTTCTATCTGGCATCAAATATGGCGTTCTATCTGGCAAATCTTTTGCAAATTTTACCTGGCAAAAGTTCTGGCGTTCTGTCTGGCATGCATTCTGATCCGACTGGTGAAAAGTTAGATTGCTGAAGATTTGCCGGGTTTGGGTCTGTCATGTCGCGACCACCGTTTTTTTTGCCTGTTTGCTAGTTTTCACCCATCGAATGGAAGAGCAATATGACATATAGCATACATATTTATGTTTGGTACAGGGCTTGAGCCAGGACAAGCAGCTGGGACGCTTGATATGCGTTCTTGTGCACCTTCCATTTCAACATGACACTTTGGTACGCTTCTGAGGCCTCCGGTAACCTAAAGTGAGGTCCGAACGCATATCCCACAAAAAAACATTCTCCCACGAAACTTCATAGCTCTTCCTTCAGCATCCTTCGCCGCATATCACCCTGTGTACAATCTTTTTCAGATTGGCTGGGCCAAGTCTAGTCAGGTCCGGCAAGGTCTCCGAGTCATTCACTGCTCTCAGGTATGCCATCATCGTGGCTGACATCGCCAACATTTCCATTCAGTTGTGCGAGTTCAAAGTCTTGTGTTCGCACGCATTCATGCAGGCGGTTGACTGATCTGAACTTGACCAATACATACAGCATGTGTAGATGTCAGCCAGTGTTGATTGCGAAGACAGCTGGTTAGATTCATTAGGGTGAAGCGTAGGGTTCCTTCTCCAGGTGTGGCTTGGATGCTCTGAGGAATCATCACCCTTCCAAGAGTTGCAAAAGGTTTCATCATGAATTCATCATGTTGCACTTGTCATACTTGTCCCTGAATCCTGTCCTCAGAAGTGACCAGCTGTTGCGGCAGCGTCAGGTGGTGCTTTGCCTCGGAGTGGTCACGTGCGTTTTGCTCGTTTTTGCCTTCGCCATCTCCAGCATGACCCGGGAGGCGCGAATGCCAGAAGCACATGATTGACTTTGTGCAATTTTTCACTTTGGGGAGGGGCAGGCCCCGCAGTTTCAGATACAGTACATAGTCTGTTCATCCACCTTGCTGCTACCAATTGGTAGAGGTTCAAAGAGGGTGTTGCATGCAATGTTCCCGGCGCTTCCTTGCTTTGCATGGCTTCCATTTTGGGGGCGTTATTTTGTAGACGTTATAGCCGTAGCTATCGTCTTCATCGACAGCCGCATCCCCGTCCCCATGCTGCATCCCTAGCCCTGATAGTGTTGGTCATCATTCACCTTATTGTTGCTCATCACCACAATCATCATCATAACAACATATACTAATTAACAACAATACTATCAACAATGCTCAAAGCATAAGGCGATAGTGATCCGATAGTGATCATGACAATAACAGCAGCAACATACATATTACTCGTCACTCCATCACACTCACCATCACCATATTCATCACCATATTCATCATCATCATCATCATCATCATCACCTTCATCCTCGCTTTTATTCTCATCCACATCCTCATCTTCATTGTTGTCTTCATCGCTATCATCACCATTTTGCTCATTCGTGCGGCTGCATTTTGTCTGAATAGTATTCACACCATCCACATCAACTACATGTGCCTGTGCACATGCCTTCACGAAAATGTGATGGGTCGATTGCGACAGGAGCCAACGAGAAAAAATATCGTGTACGTGACATCCCTCTCATCGCCTGCTACTATTACTATCATATCATATCACAACTGCATGCCTTTCGTTCCCCCCTTTGCTCTCAAAATTGGTTCCTACACATCCTTTTGTGTATGTTTCCACAGAGCCAACAGTAGGCAGGAGGCACTTCAGTGTCCAATTGTGAAACCCCAACATGACACCAATTCCGTTCAGACGTGCCACAATGCCAAGGCAGCCCTTTTGACCGGCAAGGATCTTTGGCAGAAAAAATCCCGCCTTAGATGGTCACAAACTGGGGCCGAAAATATGGAATGTATTGCATTGTGACTCAGTCTCCTCAGAATCAAAACCGGCATGTTACAGCATGTTTCATAATTTTTCAATATTTCTCATGTTTTGCATTTTTCTAGTTACTAGTCCTGGGTTGATTTTTACATGCACTGCGGCACTGCTCTGTTTGCATTGCTGATGACCCTGATTCCTTTTGCTCCTTGGAGTGGCCAGGCTCTTGCAGGCTGGGACCGGCACAAAGGGCAAAAATCACAAACATCCTTAATATTCCTTAATTAAGTCTTAGTGTGAATCATTTGCGAATAGTCTGCGGATACGGCGTGCACAGTTTCATTTTTCCTTCCTCGCTCATGGGATTTCAGTCCTCCCCGAAATTTGACGATGTAGCGTCAATGTAGAGACAGCAGGTACGAGAATGATATCACTTTGGGTTCTGGAAAAGAGGATTCGGACACGTCAGACAGGTGAGATGTTTTTTTTAATGTTTGAGTTTGAGCTTGTTTGACTTGTTGACTTTGGCCAATCACAATCAACATTTGCGGAAGGCCATTCACACTAACACACGTTAAACGGTTGAAGTTTTCTCATGTGCGTTTTTTCTTTAAATTTGACACATGGAAGGGCACATATTGGGCACATGGCAGAACATGGCAGCACGCAAGATATCACAAGATTCTGTTTGCAAGCCGTACCGAGGAGTTTTCTGACATGGGCACCACAATGACCACCTTAGTGTAATTGGCCGTGGGAATGATGGACACGGCTCCTTGGACATGCAGCATGCACATTGCAGATCTGGTTCTTGCCATTTCTTGCCGATGTTTTGCACCTGTCGGACCCAACACGCAAAATGGATATCCCAGTGTGGAATTGGATCATCCGTTTGCAGACGAAAACCTATCGTTTCAGCACTGGATCCTAGCTGTCATAATTTCAATCGTACCTTCTTCCCGCAACTGCATCATGAAAAGCGATGGCGACAACTGCCCAGTTTCATTTTTGGCATCGTTGCATGTGTGTGTTGGCCAGAACCAATGCAGCCAAGGGCAAGATACACGGAATTTCTAGCGAAAGCCCTTATCTTCTCGTGGCCACTGGGTTTTAAATAGTTGGAGTGGTCTTTTTTTTTGGAGGGTCACAACGCCGCATGAGAACAAGAGGAAGTTCTGGCATTGAAAAGCAAGGGCATGACGCAGTGGAACCTGCTTGAATGCACAAAGGGCGGTAAGGCTTGACAAGGTTTGAAAGAACATGAAAGAACTAAGAGGGTGGCGTGAAGATGTGTGAAGATGTGTGAAGATGTGTGAAATGCAAAGATCAACTGTAGATGATCCCAGATGTAGTTCTCTTATGTTCTCTTGAGGTCATTGTGGCTTACATGCTCGTAGTGTACAGTTTCTTCTTCAATCTCCTCGTGTCGTGCCTTGGCTCACTGCAGCTGTTCCCATGAGCCGTGCATGGTTCAGAAGCTGGAAAATCTATTGAACATCTATGGATTCATCATGTTTTATGTTTGCACACCACTTTGTGTGTGTGTGTGCCAGGCAGTTGCGTGGTGTCTACACAGCTTTGGCTGAAGACATTCAAGGATACGCCATGTCATTTGGCAGCAATTTAGGAGCCCCCTCTCTCTCTCTAGGTGACCATCTGCAGTCACTGGGTTGGCATTGGCATCAGCCGCTGATACTTTCCCATTTTTGAAATTATGTATATAGTCTTTCCCAGACCGAAATTACAAGGTGAATGGGAACTCGTGAAGCTTGTTGACCAGGCTTGCCAGGGGAGAAGTCATCCTGGACACTCTCAAGGCGCCTAAGCCCAGCGAAGCTACAGAAAGGTTTTGAAAGAGTTGACAACAGATTCTGGAACGAAGAAGTCCTTGTAGATTCAATTCTTAAAAGTGGAAAACACGACACTGGAAACCGTTATTTATACATGTGTGCAGTAAAAATCGTTAAAATCAGCGGATAGCAGTGGTATGCAGTGGTACAGGTAGAGCATGGTAGGGACAGCTGGTGTCGCCCACAGCTCCTTTCTGCAGCTGATGCAGATTGCAGGCTATTCCAATGAAGCGCTGGAATCATTTCATCAAGTCGTTGCAGCTGGACCAGCGAGTGGATTTTGAAGAAGGCGATATTGGCCTTGCAGGAGGTGCAGCGCGGTAGTGCAGCCACGTTTCCATGCATTTCACAATGATTTCATGGTAATTCTATGTGCTTCTGGTGCTCAGATATTTGCAGTATTTATGTACTATTATGTACTACTCAAAAGAAAGTGTGGCTTCACATCTTGATGAATTGAAATTTGTGGGAAGTTGCCTCAATGTGGAAGCATGACCTCATGGCCAGGTAGAGGGTTAGCAGATGCACATTGCCAAACACATGGAAACATGCAAGATGCAGGAAGCATTTCACACACAGACATGGTGTCAAGTCTATTGATGTCTTAGTGTGCTCATGGCTGCCAAGCACTATGGTGCCATGTAGCCAACGTTGAGGTATCAAAACTTGGGAGCCAGCCTTGGCTCATCCCATTACCCAGGAGCTGCATCTTGAGACAGAGGGAAACTTAATCTAGGTCACACAATTCCAGAAGTCAAATGAAGTATATTATAAAATTTTTGGGGGTACTGTTTTTGTTTTGGCTTGGATCCTATGTGGATATAGCATGAGTATTGAGCACATTTACATAAGCTGTCACGGCTCAAGAGAGAGAAAGAGAGAGAGAGAGATTATATATATATAATATAGAGAGAGAGAGGAATCCTGTAGACACCTCACCGACTGGCTATTGGCCGAGTATAAAAGGTGTGTTAGCTGTCAACAAGAAAAGAATTTGGAAGATGCGACGGCAACCTATTGTATTGGCGTTAGACGACGAGGGCATTTTGCAACGGACTTTGGACGAGTACATGAACCATAAGTATTCAACAGGCATCTCGCAACATGCAATTCATTTTAGATAGTGAAGATTTTGCGCACCCCTGTAATGTTGAAGCTTGCGTTGGTGCATTTCTACAACCTTTTGAAACACTTTCTGTGGTACAGTGGGAGAAACCTTGTGCTTACAAAACTAAAGCCCCCAAAGATTCATGGCGACAAAAACCAGCTCTGAAACATGCGGAAACCCATTTTGCAAGAACGAAGCGAATTTGGAGAAGATCTCGTCACAACCCCCATCTTGAACTACCTGCGCGACATGATATGCTTAATGCGAAAGCTGTGCTCAACCGACTCCGCCAGAAATACAGACGAGCATATGAACCTGGAAATTGGGAAACCGTGGCTAGGCTGTGTGAACAAGGCAGAGGCGATATTTTTTGGAAGAAACTTCAGGAGAAGAAGAATGACGACGCTGGCAGTGGAACACTAGATATTCTTGGTCGCCGCATCGCTTGTGCCTCCAAAATGTTCTCGCTTGTACCTCCGTTTTTTTCTCGCTTGTACCTCTCTCATAGTTACTACTACTACTACTACTATTACTACTACTACTATTACTACTACTACTACTACTATTACTACTACTACTACTACTACTACTACTACTACTATGCTACTACTACAGATCATGGCGTTTCGGAAGGCAAGGGGGGGAAGTTTAAATAAAGAGTTGGATTTTAGATCATGGCATTGTGGAAAGCAAGGGGGGGAAGTTTACTGTAAATAAAGAGTTAGCTTTTAGATCATGGCATTGTGGAAGGCAAGGGGGGAAGTTTAAATAAAGAGTTAGATTTTAGATCATGGCATTGTGGAATATTGTGGAAGGCGAGGGGGGGGGAAGTTTAAATAACGAGTTAGATTTTAGATCATGGCATTGTGGAAGGCAATGGGGGGGAAGTTTAAATAAAGAGTTAGATTTTAGATCATGGCATTGTGGAAGGCAAGGGGGGGAAGTTTAAATAACGAGGTTAGATTTTTAGATCATGTCATTGGGGGGGAATGTTTAAATAAGAATTTAGATTTTAGATTCATGGCCATTGTGGAAGGCAAGGGGGGAAGTTTAATAAAGAGTTAGATTTAGATCATGGCATTGGCGGGGGAAAGTTT
>CAMXCT020001938.1:0-123169 GCA_947184155.2 Cladocopium goreaui
GAGCAGCATCTGAGAAGCAGGTCAGCCAGCCGCAGGTGCCAGAGCAACAAGAGATCCCAGGCACCGCTCCCGAGCAGCAGCAAGCAGAAGCTGTAGAAACTTCACAGCAAAAGCAGCCAGAACAAGAACAGCTTGAGGCAAAGCATGGAGCAGCATCTGAGAAGCAGGTCAGCCAGCCGCAGGTGCCAGAGCAACAAGAGATCCCAGGCACCGCTCCCGAGCAACAGCAAGCAGAAGCTGATGCACCACAAGCAGATGTACCACAAGCAGACACTTCACAGCAAAAGCAACCAGAACAAGAACAGCATGAAGGCAAGGCAGCAGAAGAGGAAGGTCAGCCACAGGAAGACACAGACCCCACATACGAATGGAGGAAAGGTATTTCAAAAGAGCAAGAAGAGACGCTAGATTCACTTAGTGGTTGGGACCGACAACCTGGCTACTTCGTAATTGAAATGCCGAGAGACCTGAAACCATTGAAAGTTTACGATGAAGTTTCTTGGAAATGACACAAATGTATGTTTTTCCTCCTGTTGGATAGCTATGTTAGGAGGATAAGTTCCCAGATACAGATTGTGCTGTGCATTCTATCTAAATAATTTCGGCAGGCCTTCACATCTACGAAAATTGCGGCCGACATCGCTCTCTGCTTGATCCAGAAGCGCAACTTCGAGGTGGACATCACGCGCTCCATGACGGCCGCAGAACTTCGGGAAAGAGCGCAGGTCTTCGGAGTCAAGGTCAAGTCGAGACGCAAAGCTGATTTTGTCGATGCTATCATCTTCCAGAACTGTTGGGGACCCAGCTTTTTTGATGTGCAGCTGCGAGAAATTAATTTAATCAGAAAGTCTATGTTAAAAAAACTGGCATTGATCACTGTCACTTACAAGCACTCCTGAAGAGAGTAGAGTCCCTTGGGAGAGAGTTCTGTAAACAAGTCTATGCTGCACTGGGGTAAATGCTGGCCATGTAGGGCCAGACGATAGCTAGGTTAAACTGCCTTGACATTGGCAACTACCAGAGACTACAGCAGACAAACGTATATAGAAAATAGTTTTAAACATTTTGTTGTTCGAAAATCCACACAACAGCTCAATCTACCATTTCTGTGGCTACCTTCGGATGTGCCATAGCTTTGTTGACCATTATTTGGATTGAGAAAGATTCAAAAAGCACCATAACAGTGTTTTTCCCATTTTTGGTGAATAGTTATGTGGTACCTATCATTTTGTTTTGTCTCATACGTCTCTGCACAGTGCATAGCTATGTTAATGCCCTTTCGAAGTGTATGGGGACACAAAAAAAATCTATACACATGTCATCAGCACGGCTATGTTAACAAGCTTCCGGCAGTTCTGAATCAATTTTGCTTCAATCAGGTATATTTACCATGTATATCACCTGCATCAGTTTTAATAAAAACAATGCCCCGGACACATCCAATAGCGGGCCAGTAGCCATGTTATTGTCTATTGGAGTGACAGATTCCCTTCAGGTGACAACCAATTGAAGGAAGACATCGAAAAGTCTTCGCAATATGGTGGTGGAGATCCTGGTTTCACAAGTGAGCCTGTGGCAGATCCTGGTTTCAAAAATGAGCCTGTGGCAGACCCATCCGAATCGGTCGATCCTGCTCAGCCAAGTTCTTCTGGGGGTTCCCACCCAAGCAAGGAAGCAGAAAAAGGTAGCTCCAGTAAAACACCAAATCAGGAGGGAGAAAAGCAAGATGAAAATCAGGATATAACTGACATGTATGGGAAAGATGCTCTTGACATGCCTGGAAAGGGTGCGGAACAAAATGTAAGTGCACATGATCGTTTCATGCACTGTGATCTGGTTGTTCCAGCTGTTGCGCTGAACAAGTTCAAGCAGGTGGAAACTCTTCCAGACACTGCAGAGAAAAAGAGGCTTGAAAACTATGTCGGGGTTCTGGGAGAAGATGCTTGCAGGATGTACAAAAAGTCCAGGCCCCGGTTGTGTTGCCTGATGATGGGAGATTACTTCGAGGACGAAACACTCTTTTGGAAGCATGCTAGCATCCAATTGAAAAACAACCCTGTTGGCGGAATCTTCACCTTTGATACCTTCGCTGGAGACATATCTCAGGCCTGGTACTGCCAAACCATGTTGTATCAGAGGGGCTTTTAACATAGCTATGGACACTGGACCAAGGAATACCTAAAGAAACAATTATATATATATATATATTTTATGTATACAATATACACATTATATATATATATGATTTGTTCTCCATAGCTATTTTAAATTACCCCAGGGCAGCTTCATAGCATTTGGTTGTAATTGCAAAGAAGGCATGTGTTTGATCACAAATATAGCCAAAAAGCTAATCAATTAAGGATGACCGTAGCCATGTTAAAGTACCACTAGGCATATGCAACTATGATGACAGCTTTACAAGAATCCTGCTGGGATACAAGCCACCCAACCATAGACTGATGGCTATGTTAATGGTGTTTTTCCCAAGTTTTTTCCCCGTGGGGAGGTTGTGGCAAAGATTCCGAACAACCTTGACCCTTCACGTGGGTCGCATCCAAAGACGGGGATCTACGTTTTTATCCTTCCCACATCCAGACCTCTGAGCAACAACAAAGTCCACGACCGCCCTGACTTTGAGAACATCACCATCGTGTTCCATGAGTTTCAAAAAAATGATCAGGTGGATGCCAAACCTGATTCTGTGTTCATCGTGCCAAATGGCAAGTTGGGATCTTTGCCACTGGGGCTCTTGCACTCAGAAGACTACCAGAAAAAGGTTGATCAGCACGAAGCAGGTGAGAAACACAAGGCAGTCGTGGAAGCCAAGTTGAGCAACAAGAGGAGAGGTTTGAATTGCGTTATTCTGGGGGCCTCAACCATTATCTCAGTATACTAACATTTACCCTACCACAGGTCCACGGCGCATAGCTATGTTAAGGATTTTCTGGGTACGGGTAAGACATGCAACGTATGCAGTCAGCCCAAGCCAAGTTGAGCAACAAGAGGAGAGGTTTGAATTCCGTTATTCTGGGGGCCTGAACCATTATCTCAGTATACTAACATTTACCCTACCACAGGTCCACGGCGCATAGCTATGTTAAGGCTTTTCGGGGTACGGGTAAGAGATGCAACGTATGCAGTCGGCCCAGCTCCATGTTTAGGTTAAGAACAGTTCTTATTGTATCTCTTGTCTGTCAAAATGCTCCAAGCCTTTCAGGACCTTGTTGCAGAGGCAGGTGGACACGCATGCGAGGAAGAAAGCAAGGTTGGAAGGCATGACAAGCAAACTTGAGGGACAAGTGTCTGGATTGACTCAAGACTTGGAAAGCACCAAAGAGGCAGTCGAGCTCTGGAAAACAATCCTTTCTTACATCATAGATGTTGCAACACATGGCAGCAAAAAAGACCCAGCCATGTCTTGGCCAGACTATTTCATGACTGCTTTCCCAGCCGATGCTCTTCCCAAGTTGGGCGACATTCCCGAGGTTTTCCAGGACAACATGCTCAGTTTTCCAGATTGCCTTGAGGCTGTGACAGAGAAGCTGGCGCAACTCAGACAGCATTTGAAAGCAACTGAAGAGAATTTGGAGAAACAGAGTGCCTCTCTTGATCAACTTGCCGGAAAAGCAAAAAAGAAGGAAGAAGACGAGAAGCAAAGACTTGAGAAATTCAGCAATCAGGATCCTGCGAAAATCAAGACGCTTGACTGCTCTAGGATGGCTGGAGGGTCCATCTTTTGGATCATACATGCACATCAATATAAATATGGTAATTCAGCGCTATATTAAATGTTTATTTTCCATTGCAGATCCACCAGCTGATGGTTAGCTGTTCACGTGTGCATTCTCGGCTGGGCCATGTCTATGTTAAATGCGGTTGTCCCCAAGCTATCTTTGTCAGGAAGCGAAGAAGACAAAACTATCACAGCAAGGTGGCTCTGAAAGGAAAGCTGAGGAGAGGCAGGAAGGACGAAGAGTGGGATGAGAAACCTGCAAAGGCCCGTAGGCAGATCTGGATTGAAGACAAACTCAAAGCGGTGCGGCTGTACAATGAATTGAAAAAAAACCGGGACGAGGCAGCAGCAGTAGCACGTGAAAGGATTCCTAGAAATCTCACGAATGAAGAAAGGGAGGCTTTTTTGGAGCACAGAGCCAAAGCCAAAGACATCTTGAAAAGGAATCTGCAGAAAGAAGTTGAAAGGCAATTACCAAACATTGTTCGCACGTGTCATGTACACAAATGGGCAAAGCAAGCCGAAGACGAAAAATGGGAGTTGTTGCCTGCCTCAGATCGCAGCCGCCTCGTCGAAGTGCCGAAAGCATGGCGTCAGAAGTTTGCGCTTCCAGCCAAAGGGAGGCCTGTGGGAGGTTTCGTGCCTGAGGAACTACAAAAAGATCTCGACCGAATCATCGCAGAGCACGTGCTAGGCCAATCGGAGGTGACTGAACGAAAAGAAGTAGTGACTTGGAGAGACATCGACCCTCGGATTTAACAGGATGGAGCACCTTTGGTTGGGGGTGCGGGTTTGAAGGACATGCGATCTGCCACTGTGGCCACGTTTTTGGTTTATTTATTCGTATACATGTCATCGGGTGGAAGTCCAAGTAGCTAGTATCCTCAGGAGGACTCCATAGCTATGTTAAAGGGTTTTTGCAACACCATACGGCTGAACCATCAACACCAGTGCATCCAAGTGAAAACTCTTTTACTCCAAGGAGACATCGGCAAACATTCTGATCGAGAATTGGAACAACGCTTTGCCAGAGACAAAGCCACTGATCGATGCGCAAAATGCGCAGTTCAGGGAAATGTTTGCCAAGGGCCAGCTTTCAATCTCAGGTCTTTCAAAGGTCCTTTTGCCCTCTCCAGAGCCTCTTAATTATGTCACAGTGCCATGGTGCAAGCATTTCATCAAGAGTTGGGGTTGGAGCTTGTTGTCTGCTTCCTCAGAGCAGGCAAGTTTACCTTTCAATCACCCAGACATGAAAATGTACCGGGAGCACTACCAAGATTTGTTGAAAGATGGCGTACACCCGTACATGGTACTAAATTTTGATCAGCTGTGGAGATGTGCTTTCAGTTGGGATGGCAAGATGCAGTGGAAAGAAAGAGGTTCCATAGGAAAGCGAGGAAGGAAGAGACGCGCACCGCGTCAACTTGACAAGAAGAGGCATGCGGTACGTGGTGCTCGCAAGAGCATAACGGTGGCTAGGTTTAAGGGGAACCAGTTCTGGTATTTAACCTTAACGTAGCCGTGGACTTGTTAATAAAAAGTATGGAAAAGGTATTACCCACCCGCATGTCCATAGCTTTGTTAAAAGACCAGGGTGCATTTAGTGCATTACCAACTTACTGTATCTTATATGTCTGTATCTATCTGGGTCCTTTCTCTTCATAATATATGTATACATTATTCTTCAGTACATTGAAGGTAATTATTCCCTTTATTGGTTTCTGAAGCCTATTATGTAAAAGACACAGTTTCATAATACCAGGCACTTGCTCAGTAGCTACGTTAGGCGCCCTCCAGACTTACCAAGGCCTTAACCTCGTCCTGGAGCGATGGATCAAGAGGGCCGGTATGCTTTTGCATTCCAGAATCGGCTCTGAGCAGTGAACAGATTCGGCAGTGGAATAGCCAACACGTTGGCATTTCCTACATTGTCACGAGTGGGACAAAGAGCCATTTTATGTCATCAATTTCCATGTTAGAGGTCCTCGAGCAGTGTTACAGCGCTGCGGTGGACATGCAGCGTAAGAAGTCTTTTGGCCGCATATACCGATAGGTCAAAGACGTGCATTAATGTTCTGTAGACTGGGTGGAATACATCTTTCCTTTCTGTACGCAAATGCCCAGTCCATGGACATGTTAGCGTGCAAAGTATATTCAACCCCAAAGTAACTGAATTTTTACGATATATGGACTTGGTATATGGCTCTGACACATCAAACCTTTCCTTCAGCCTTCCGGTGTGACTAGGTGGAAGCTGTCACCGGAGATTCGTGGAGCTGTCATATGCGACGCGTGGACGGGCTCTTTCGCACAGTCCAAAGGAGATGGGACCAGGAGGTGGGGTTCTTAACTTTGCTTCCCCCGCAATAGTTCACTTTTCTTGGTTCCAATCCTCCATTGACATGTTTAATGGGTACATAACCTACATTTGGGGACTGCTGCCACGGCTACGTTTACGTACCAAAAGGGTCCATTCACTGCCAGGTCCAACTGGTTCCGTCTCCACAACATGGCCGAACCGGTCAAGCCGGTCGGAGGCTGGTCAGGCCATGGCCAGCCGGTCGACCAATTACATGCCCAGTACCGGCAAAAAATAAGGCTTCTGGGATTGAAAAAGATCAAAATGGGAGAGAATCTCTTCGAACGCCCAGCCTACGAAGACCTACCATTGCGTCCATCAGGACTGGTATGTTTTGCCATAGTTTTACGTTCAAGTGTAAAAAGGTCATTCACACAACTATGAGCATCTTCCAATGTCCCTGTACAAGTTGTTTGTCACATATCTACCATAGTCTAGCTTGCAGGACAAGTGGAGATCCTGGCCCCCAACTGGATCAGCATCGTGGAGCTCAGTTTCGAAGGTTGGTGTCAACTTGATCGGAAAATTTTCCAAAGTGCTTGGATAGCATGTGGATACATGGAATGGAAAGACATGCCCCATGGGACTCAAGATCCTCCTATCACCATGGAGGATGCAAGGCAAGTCCTCGATGTGTTTGGAAAACTGGGCACCGGAACCCCTCAATGGTGCACAGTCTATGAGTGGCAAATCCAGGACAGATTGGAAATAATGATTGGGTTATTTTGGTTATTTGTTTGTATTTCCACAGACGAGCAACTCCACCAATAATAGCGCAGTGACCATGTTAAGGGGATTGCTGGCCCTACAATGTCATTTCAAATTCACTTACTTGAATCTTTTGGGTGTTTGAAAAGGTAACAGGATGTTCTTCAAATATTCTTCAAATGAGAAAGAGTGTTCCGGGGACCTCAACCAATAGTCGCGCAGTGGCTATGTTTAGGGGGTTTTGGAGCTGCAATGTCATACCCAAAATCACTTAACTAAATCTATTGGATATTTGAAAAGGGTAAAGGATGTTCCTCATAAATGAAAAGCAAATCCTTCCGGGAACACCAATATCAGCGCAGTGGCTATGTTAAGGGGATAGCTGGCTCTACCATGTTGTTTATTCACCTGCTTGAATATATTTTGTGTTTACTTCATATGAGAAACAAATGTTCCGGGCAACTCCACCAATAGTAGCGCAGTGGCTATGTTAAGGGGTTTTTGGCCTTACAATGTCATTCCAAATCCACTTACTTGAATCTTTTGGATGTTTGAAAAGGTAAAAGGATGTTCTTCAAATATTCTTCAAATGAGAAAGAATGTTCCGGGGACCTCAACCAATAGTAGCGCAGTGGCTATGTTTAGGGCGTTTTGGACTTGCAACGTCATATCCAAAATCACTTAACTAAATCTATTGGATGTTTATAAAGGGGAGAAATAGAGCAGTGGCTATGTTGAGGGGATTGCTGGCTCTACCATGTTGTTCCAATTTCACTTCCTTACTTGAATCTTTTGGGTTTTTGAAAAGGTAACAGGATCTTCTTCAAATGAGAAAGAATGTTCCGGGGACCTCAACCAATAGTAGCGCAGTGGCTATGTTTAGGGGGTTTTGGAGCTGCAATGTCACAAAATCACTTAACTAAATCTATTGGATATTTGAAAAGGGTAAAGGATGTTCCTCATAAATGAAAAGCGAATCCTTCCGGGAACACCAATATCAGCGCAGTGGCTATGTTAAGGGGATAGCTGGCTCTACCATGTTTTTTATTCACTTGCTTGAATCTATTGTGTATTTACTTCATATGAGAAACACATGTTCCGGGCAACTCCACCAATAATAGCGCAGTGACCATGTTAAGGGGATTGCTGGCCCTACAATGTCATTTCAAATTCACTTACTTGAATCTTTTGGGTGTTTGAAAAGGTAACAGGATGTTCTTCAAATATTCTTCAAATGAGAGAGAGTGTTCCGGGGACCTCAACCAATAGTCGCGCAGTGGCTATGTTTAGGGGGTTTTGGAGCTGCAATGTCATACCCAAAATCACTTAACTAAATCTATTGGATATTTGAAAAGGGTAAAGGATGTTCCTCATAAATGAAAAGCAAATCCTTCCGGGAACACCAATATCAGCGCAGTGGCTATGTTAAGGGGATAGCTGGCTCTACCATGTTGTTTATTCACCTGCTTGAATATATTTTGTGTTTACTTCATATGAGAAACAAATGTTCCGGGCAACTCCACCAATAGTAGCGCAGTGGCTATGTTAAGGGTTTTTTGGCCTTACAATGTCATTCCAAATCCACTTACTTGAATCTTTTGGATGTTTGAAAAGGTAAAAGGATGTTCTTCAAATATTCTTCAAATGAGAAAGAATGTTCCGGGGACCTCAACCAATAGTAGCGCAGTGGCTATGTTTAGGGCGTTTTGGACTTGCAACGTCATATCCAAAATCACTTAACTAAATCTATTGGATGTTTATAAAGGGGAGAAATAGAGCAGTGGCTATGTTGAGGGGATTGCTGGCTCTACCATGTTGTTCCAATTTCACTTACTTACTTGAATCTTTTGGGTTTTTGAAAAGGTAACAGGATCTTCTTCAAATGAGAAAGAATGTTCCGGGGACCTCAACCAATAGTAGCGCAGTGGCTATGTTTAGGGGATTTTGGAGCTGCAATGTCACAAAATCACTTAACTAAATCTATTGGATATTTGAAAAGGGTAAAGGATGTTCCTCATAAATGAAAAGCAAATCCTTCCGGGAACACCAATATCAGCGCAGTGGCTATGTTAAGGGGATTGCTGGCTCTACCATGTTTTTTATTCACTTGCTTGAATCTATTGGGTATTTACTTCATATGAGAAACACATGTTCCGGGCAACTCCACCAATAGTCGCGCAGTGGCTATGTTAAGGGGTTTTTGGCCTTACAATGTCATTCCAAATCCACTTACTTGAATCTTTTGGATGTTTGAAAAGGTAAAAGGATGTTCTTCAAATATTCTTCAAATGAGAAAGAGTGTTGCGGGGACCTAAACCAATAGTAGCGCAGTGGCTATGTTTAGGGGGTTTTGGACCTGCAATATCATATCCAAAATCACTTATCTAAATCTTTTGGATGTTTAATAAGGGTAAAGGATGTTCCTGGTAAATGAAAAGCAAATCCTTCTGGGAACACCAATATCCGCGCAGTGGCTATGTTAAGGGGATTGCTGGCTCTATACCATGTTATTGCCAAATTCACCTACTTGAATCTATTCGGTGTTTGCTTCAAATGAGAAACAAATGTTCTGGGCACCTCCACAAGTAGTAGCCCAGTGGCTATGTTAAGGGGATTTTTGGCCCTACAATGTCATATCCAAATCCACTTACCCGAATCTAGTGGATGTTTTGTTGGTTATGGAATTCTTGAAGAGGAAAAAAGGATGTTCTTCAAATGAAAAAACACAGCATAGAGGCTATGTTAATTGGATTTGGATGGTTGGGACTTCCAGTAGCACAACAAAACACATCACCAAGCCAGGGTCAGCTAGCAGGATAATGCGGGAAGTTGGAAAGCCTTGCCCTACGAAGCCGCAGGGGCGGTGGTGCGATCCTTGATGCAACACTGCCACACGCTTGGGAATCTCAGTTCTTCCCTTGCAAAGGCTCTTGAAGAGGACCCAGCAGTAGAGAAGCAATCCAGCAAAAGTCTGTCCCAAAAACTGAGAGCGTTAGAGGATGTTGAAAGGTATATTGTGTTCAACCCCAGAACCGGTCAAATGGCCACCGCGGCATGGATTGAAAAGCACATTCTGGTGCAGCATGGTGTTCCAACATTCAAGAAAGCGTCAAAACAAAACCAAACTCCCAAAATCCTGACACTTGGAATCAAGATCAAGGACAAGTCAGTGAAGTTGACCCTCGATCTAGGTTTTGATGAGAAGAACCCGAGGCCTGTGAGGTGTTTACATTTGGCCTCACGTAAAGCTCAGAGCGACCTAACTGAGCTTGAGCAAGGTTATGGTCACATGGGGCAACCTTGGGACGAAGATGACCAAGACTTGGATGAAGTCGACTTCCCAGATGACAGCAGTGACAATAGGAAGGATGAGAATGATTTCGAGGACGAAATCCCCGATGATGCTGCTGGTATTGAAGGCCATCGACTTCATACACATTTCCTTCCCCTCATACCCTAACATGGCTATTGGCACGGCCCCAATGTTTAACAAACTACGATATATTCCGCACATTGTGCTGTTCCATAGCTTTGTTAAATGAACACGGATGCAACAAATGGTTATTCGTCCACATCAACAAAGATATGAAAGTACCACCATGGTCTAGTATCTTTTAACTGGGGATACAACTGAGTCTCCATGGCTACGTTAATGGTTTCAACATATGTTGTTTCAGCCTTTGTGTTTCTTTGGCGCCCATTCTTCAGGCGATGAGCCTGATCAAAATGATCCAGCTCCAGCCGGCATGGAGGAGAACCAGGATCTTGAAGCTGCTCTGGAGGAATTTGCAGGTCAGGCGTTTCATTGAGGAAATAAACATGGACATACCCTCTGGTAAATTAACATAGCTATGGAGAATCACAATTTTCAATGGGTAAATCCACTATCAATGTGCCACTCTCAATAGCTATGTCTATGTTAAGTTACCAGACGGTACTGAGTTTGTTTAGTTTGTTTACAACTAGCTTCACTGCGGTTTATGGTGAGTATAAACTTAGTTAGTGGGGTAGTAGTAAGATTGACAACCAAATCTGGCAGCTCCGTTTGTGCTGTCCAGTTGTGGTCACTGTTACAGCCCCGGGGCCTATCCGAAGACATAGGCATTAATCAAGTAACATATTAGAATTGCATGTGTTGAGGGAACCATTGAAATTGTTCTGTTGCTTCGCATAACCAAGTCACCAGGATGTTCCCAGTGGTCATGTATAATCGGGTTTCCAAACAATTTCCCCCATAAATCGATCTGATGAAATTATATATACACAGTTTCTGACATATGAAATTATTAACGAATTGTATGATGTTTTTATAGTTTTCTTCCCAGATATTTCCACAGGAATGCTTCAATTTTGTTCGCCATCGACCCTTCAAACAATTGATATATCCATTGTTTTTGCATCAGGTAGTTTAACACAGACCCAAGACATACCAAATACACACACACATACATTATATATATATATATATGGAGAGTGGCCAGGGTTAATAGCTACGTTAAAGAGCTTGATACCAACAATGTCAATACCCTCCACAAAGATCTGCTAACATAGACCTTGTGGCCACTGGCAGGCCACGATTTTGAGAACATCGACCACCTGAATGATGAAATTGCTTGGGCCTACAGTGATGATGAGGCGGTAGACCTTGAGGAACCAGACATAGCTGACCGGATGATGAAAGTTCTCTTGCCCGAATCGGTACCAGAAAGGCCGAAGTCATTTCAGACTCGTCCTGTGTTTATGGCTTTGGAGGCCGAAGGCCTGACCATTCTGCCTGCAATTGCAGGCGTGTTCATTTCGTGCCATCCGGCTTCGAGCCAGTGGCATGGAGCTTACCCCCGAGAAGGTGGTGTAAAGCACACTCACCGTGCACCGAAATGGTCACCCAATCTTCGCTCTGAGCGCGAAGCGCTTCTCACAGCGATCCGATATGTTTGGCATATCCACTTTTTGAAGACTGGCGAGGGAAAATCTCACTTAGCCAAAATCGATGAAGCTCTGAAGAAGTGATAGGCGAAATCATTGCAAGGGCAATGTGCAAGCTTGTCACGCGCGCAGACCGAGACAGCTTTGGGAAGCTGTGAAAAAGGAAAACAAACCTAGCGGTTGGATGACCTGTGCGCGGCCATGTTTTTTTCATTGTTGGCATTTTCGACGTTGCGAAACAGTGATCTGCATGTCTACGTTTAATTTCCAAAATCCAGAGAATCAAACGAAAAACACAACCAGATTTTGCAACATCTCTTTTCACACCAGAATGCAGCTTTAACATAGCCATGGAGAAATGCACAAATTTTACCTCTCTACGTCTACGTTAAGGAAAAAATGCGTTTACAGCGTTGTTTTGCAAATTAAACGTGGCCATCAGGATGCATGTGTACTAGTACGTTTGTTGATGTTTTTTTGGCCACCACGTCTACGTTAAATAGTACCAGAGTAATTATAATCATCTATCAATGGGCCATGTTCATCCATTTTCCATTGCAAACTGCTAAATCCCCAGAGGGTAAGCTGCTTCCTCCTGGATGGCCACTTTTTGACCGACTCCACCGGCATGTCACTTCACATGTCGCCGTCGGCCCTTGTTCCGTCGCAGATCTGCCGGGGCCTCTCCTGGCGAACAAGTGCTAATGTCTACAATGATAATTTCACTATGTAAAAATAAGCGCGTGTATGTGCATATATATATATATATATATAATTATACATATATATATATATATATACATATATATATATATATATATATTATTTTAGTTATCTATGTATTTACTTACGCACATATATATATATGTTATGTATATATATATATATGTACCAATGACCAATGTCTGTAAACAGATATGTTCACCGATGCCCACCGTATATTCTATAGCAAACATGTATATGAATTGTGTGTGCGCGCGCGCTTTACTTATGATATGTGTAAGAATTGTATGCGTATATATATATATATGTATGTATGTAATGTAATGTAATGTAGTGTAATGTAATGTAATGTAATGTATCTATGTATGTATGTATGTATGTATGTATGTATGTATGTATGTATGTATGTATGTATGTATGTATGTGTACCTGATTCTGCATGTGTGTATGAGCTGCGTTGGAACAACAAAGAAATGTGTTCCATGCGTGTTGCTGCCAACCAAGTGATCTTTCTACAATCCTCAGGAAACCTGATGTAGACAGACCGTGGACGTGGAACAAATGACAAGTTTCATTCAGAATGCATCTACAGCATGTGGCTGGCTGGGGTCTTTAAATGATTTTAAATGTTTTGCTCCGCTTTTCCAGGGATTTGCAAAGCATCCCGACATATACCGACCCTCAAGTAAGCTTTGCCGTCAAAGGCACCAGCTTTGATTTCTTTGATCTTACTGGCGATGGCAGCGGATTTCTTCCGCTTTTGCTCGTTTGCTTCCTTCGCCTCCTGGCTCAGGCCCAAGAGTCGCACGGAAAACGGTCAGCTTTTTCCAAGAGGTGCACTGCTTAGAATCCGAAGGATGTTGGAATGTCTTGGGAAAAAATCAATGACAACTGGATGGAAAATGAGGAGTTGTTCTAGACACAAGCTTTGAGAAATTGGAAACCACCGGCCACTCTTGACATCTCCCAGAATATTCAAGCCCCAAGTGCAGGCCACACCAATTTTATCCTACCCGTTTGGAAATGTCCCCTGCCACCCGACTGCAAACCACTTGGAAATAAACATAATAAACATCACCACAGATCAGCACCACCTAGACATACTGAAAGATACTGAAAGTAACTATACTGCCCTAAATTGTGATTTTGTGATCTTCATGGCCATGCCTGCAGTCATTCTGAAGCATTCGAAGCAGGTAAATTCAATCTTTTTGGCCCACGGCCTCCTCTTCTTCATCGTCAATCACCTCCTCCTTCTCTGGGACTGTTGCCAGCCACAGATCAAATCGATCCTGACTGGCGTGGGGGTCCGCATCTTCCCCAATTCTGTCATTACTTCTGTCAAAAAATCTGAGGCTCATTGAAAAAAAACAAATCATGCCCGAAATTCATCAAAACATCCCATGGGAAACCAACATCATCCAACATCCAATGGATTTCCCAGCAACCCAACCTTCACCCAAATCTGGGCCTTCGTCCTAATGGCATAGCTCTGAAGGCCTTCAGATCTCAACTCTTTCATCTCCCCTGGGAGCATCAGGAGAATGTCCTCCACCTGATCCGGGAAAAATGCACCATTTGTCCATGTGAAAAAGCAACATTAGACATCTAGAATTTTCCACAATTAGGACATTTCAAGATATCTTGGTGAAATTGGGAGGTTTCCAACCCATGGGAACCCACAAATCATCCATTTTTCCATAGGATATTCCATGACAAACCATCCATTTTGGATATGTCTTCAGAAAATTCCCGTTTATCCCAAGTCACCTACCATTTATATCCATTTATAGCCTGTTTAAGGGAAAAATTACATGGGAAAATCAATGGTTTCCGGTCAATATTTTCCCTTAAACCAATCCAGCGATATATGTTATAGCAATTTAGCAAGGTTTTGTCCAGTTTCCCCAGATCTTTGGGGCCCAAAACTGACCACAACCAAGGTACAGCCACGCTGGCATGGCAGAGTCGCTGCCAAGCCTCTGGCCAATGATTTCAATGGGGGAGCCATCAAAACATATAAGAAACCCATAGGAAGATTGTGATTTAAGCACCAAAAATTGGGAATTTCATGGGATTTATAGCTGACGTATGATAGCTAAGTTGGTGTTGTGTTTTTACGCGGTGAACTATGGTTTATGGATGTTTATGGTAGGTATTCTATAGTTAATGGGGTTTATAAACCAGCTTATAACTGGGGTGGTCTCACCTCTTAAAGATGTAAGCCAAGCAGCGGTTCACGATCCTCACAACAAAATGAATAAACACAGAGATTTGTCATCGATAGACTTCTGTTTACTTTTCTGTGTCTTTTTATGTATCATTATCATCATGATCATCATCAGCATCATCATCATCATCACCATCACCATCGCCATTAGCATCAACTTCCGGTCACCAGGATATTCTTCTTCGATGATGACGACCATGATGACGATGACAAGTTGTTGTGCCTTTTGAAGCTGCTGTTCCATCTGGTGCCGTGGCACTTTACCTTGCAATTCCTCCTGTGCAGTAGCTGTGCAGGCCGCACAGTAAGTATTGAGAGATGGTTTTCGGCCTTATAAAATGGAGAACTTACACAGAAAATGGGATATTTTGGGGAACATGGGATAACATGTGGTTTTCCAACTTAGGGAATTAGCTGTTTGTTCAAGAATCTTGGATTCTGCCCCAGACCCATGTCACATCCATCTGATTTTTCTGTGCAAAAGAAAGCATGTGAAATGAGCCAACATGCTACTTGCAATTTTTTGAACCTGTGTTCCACTCTGGGACCTTTCATCGCATCACTTTTGGGCCCTAAACATGAAACAATTGCTCTCATGCCTCCCCGCCCAAATTGCGGAACATCCACAGCCATCACCTCTTGCCCCTCTTGGTTTCCTCCCAATTTGCCAAGAAATATCTAGAAATTTCCACCAAAGTGAGGATTTCTATGGATTTCTGTAGGTTCCTAATGTGGATTTCTTTGGATTCCCATGGGTTTCAACAGATCTCCATTGATTTCTCCTTTCCCAAAACCTCCGTGGGCAGCGTCCTGCGACGGCAGTTTCTGCCACAGCTCCTCCGCGCCCATGTGTCGCACCAGGCTGGTTAGAGCCATCAGCACCATGGCCACCAAAATGGCCTGGCACTGATCCTGTGGATTCCACTGCTGGTTTTAAAGTCCAATATGAGTATATATATGAATATTATATATTAATATTATATGTAGATATTATATATATATATATTATTATATCTTATAAACATATTTGTATATATATATATAATACCATATTTATAATATATTATGTATATACTATCTAATACATACATATATATGTATATTGTTTTGAAAAAGATTATGTACATTGTTTTTTTTAAGCAAGCATATTATATACATTGTATATATATATATATGCGTTATATTATAAATGATATATATATATATATTGTATATATTATATATTGCATTATATAGTATATTAAGTTATAATAAATGTTGAATATTATATATGATGTGATTTCAAAACATATCATATCATATTATATTATATTATATTACGTTATATTATATTATATATCATATGGTATTATTATTATTATCAATGTATGTATGTAATGTATCTATGTGTGTGTGTGAAGATGATATTTAGTATTCCACACACATACATGTGTATGTGTGTATGTAAGACCGTTTCTTTTTCCTTGATGTGTTGATTCCTGTTTTCCCTCTGCAAAATCTCGCCATTTGTTCCCTGGACTGGCGCCATCTGGCGCCTGCAGCAGCTCGAAGGTCTGAAAACCAAAGAGCCACCAACTGAGGAGAAACAGCAGCAGATTCCACGCCACGACCTGCGCAGTGCGGTTCAACCGTTTAAGCATTGCTGGTTGGAGGCACTTCAGGATCCAAAATTCTCGTGATGTTGGGATGTTGGGATGTTGGGTATACCCTCTGGTGATTTAACATAGCGACAATGGTCCGTTTTTGGATGATTTACCCATTGCAAATGACCTTTCATAGCTATGTTACTTTACTGAAGGATACTGAAGGATACTGAAGGATACTTGACTTATGGGCCTTATGGGTTTTCATTCTTGCAAATCTCTCCTCAAAATATGGCCTCACTAGCACGGCATGGCACCATTCCTTTGTGGTATCTGAATGGGTCATTACATGCAGTAATTGATTGGACTTCCGGCCACTGTTCAAGCAAGTATTTAAACTGAACATCATATCTCCGGCATATCTCTGCAGGTGAGTCTGACAGACATCATCTTGTGAAGTTTTTCCTGCTTCCACATGACTTTTCCTTCTTGTTTCATCCAATCCCCCAAAATGAAATCTCCAAGTGTGGTTTAGTACTGGGTCTATTCACGTTGGATTCGGGTACCGGGGGAGATTGAATAATCAGGGGACCGGCCTTTTACAATACTTGTTTAATATTGTTTCCCCCCAGTTGTTGTTGATGTTGCCATTTATTGATATTTATTGTGGAATTGCCCCCAATGATGGGACCTCCATTCCCAGCAGCTACTCGACTCCCCGACCATGGGCTCCCCAACCCCCAGGCGTCGATTGCGCGGCATAGAGGCGTCGCCAATGAGAACCCACAGCAACTTGCGCCTGATCCATGGAATCCATCGGCGAGGCCCACCGTCTCCGAGTGAAAACCCCCAGTTTTATGAGGCCCCCCCAGTTTTGTTTGTTGGTTTAAAAACCCCTGAATACCAAAAGAAAAAATATCCTATCCCCTGTAAAAATAAAAACCTAAGTCAACTTAGCTATCTATGGGTTTCACCTTGTAATGATGGGAATGGAAGACTACTCCCATAAGAAACTCCAATGGCATGAGAAAATGTGGGAATGGGGGTCCATCATAGGGGGTCCCTGTAAATTCGATGAATGATGCCGATACCCTCCAGTAAACTAACATAACATAGCTATGGAAAATCACCATTCCTGTATAAGAGGTAAATCATCTATACATGGACCGTTCTCCATGGCTATGCTAAAAAAAAAATCCAGCGGGTAATCCCCCTGAGGAGCGATGGTTTAGTATTGGACCTGTTCATTTTGGAGGCCCGGTCCTGGGGGGAATTTGGATTTCATGTTGTGGGGATGGGATACACTTAAATGTATATGGATATTGGATATGGGTCAAAATTGGATATATATATATATATATATTCCCCGAGAATTAGATGGTTAACACGAAAAATTGACTAAACTCTGGTTTGCTCAGGGCTTAGATTTGACCCATGTCCATGTTGTTGGAAAGCTCTTGCACATCTGATCAGATGATAGGGAATAGATGGGAATACTTCTTCATATCGTACACAGGCATCGAAAGCAAGCGTGCAAAGCCACTGTCACTGGCAAGCCTACCATTGCCATATGCGCACAGCCGTAACTCCGAAACACAAAAAAGAACAGCTTGACCAGAACAGTACAGAAACAGAGAACAATAATCAAACCATTTCGGCCAATGGCGGGTGTCAATCAACCGGATTTTAGGGATCCCGTTCTATCTTCAAGGATACTGGGATGGTTCCACCGCAGTGCCACGGGTGCAGCCTCCAAACTTTGAACGCTTTTCCTCAGAACTTGTTGCCACGGATGCACTGTACGTGAGCGACGACAAAGGGACTTTGATTTGGTACATGTCGGAAATAAAGAGGATAAAAGAAGTCCCTCCCCATCCCTCCCCCTACATCGTTCACACATGTTGTATACGGTGTACGTGTTCGCAACATGTTTCCGGTGACCTCTTTTTCGCTGTCGCGCAGTCACCGGATATTGGTTTTTGGAGTTCCCCCCCACATCGCTCTGCAACAAGTGGCATTGCATGCGGTTGCTCATATGCAAATAATTACAAGGACACACATGCACGCTGTACGTGCGAATACTAGATGTGCAGCAACATGAGGATCAAATTATTAAGAGCTGAGACCCCTGAACACCCTTGAACTAGTGGGCTTGGGCCCAACAAAATTGGTGAGACAACAACTTGGAAAAACCTGGAAACACTAGCAACATTGTCACATGGCGAAACTCTCGGGAACACCCTGTGTCACACATGACATCCGCCAAGAAGCTCAACCTCTTTCTTTCCTGCAGGTGGGCACCGTCAATGCCCGTAGGATGGAAAACAGGCAACTTTTTGTACAGTTTGATACCACAACATATAATTACTTAGTAATGTGGTAAACCCAAGAATAAACCTCCATTGGGGATGGTTCATTGTTGGGTTTGCCAAGTTACGGTAATACTGCATGACTTGCGAACATTCGGGAGAGTTGGCATGTTCTGCCCTCCCCCAATGTTGAAAATTGCATCAGTATCTTCATCCTCATATGTGACCATACATACCATAATATCGCCACATCAGAGAGTTCCCCAAGCGCCAAGCGGCCATCGTGGCTGCATCTTCGCCTGCGCTGTGGTCCAATCAGCTTTGGTGCGGTTGTACAAGATTTACTCAGCGCTCAAAGAGACTAGTGACTAGCTGGAATATAGCCACCCTTGCTCACCAATTCCCTCTCATTGTCCCATGTTTGCTGGCTGAAAGATAGACTTATTTTTTGTCGATTGATCCAATTCTGCTGGTAAGAATCCCATCAGTGCCGGTAAAAAACGCCTCTATTTTTGGCCATAATGAAAAAAGGATGCGCATGTACCACTCGGTGAAACTTATATAACTTCGATGGTTTGCAAAACTGAACCCCCTCATTTTTTACATCTTCAAAACTGTTGATGCCTTGAAAAATGAGCCATGAAAAATACTATTCCCCATCCCATTATACTGGTTGGTGAATAGGTATCCCGCTAATTATGTTCACAAACCCCTATAAATTAGATACAGTAACCCTACACTCACCAGTTAACAATGCTATTTTACTGACTTGAAAATTAAACATCCCCATACTCAAGATCAATTTTCTTCATATTTTCCAATAGTTTGCCTGTTCCGAAGATTATTGGATCTGCTTAAGGAACCTCACCAAATAAACACAATTCCCTATAGATTCCCGAAGTAGTGGATTTCCCCTTGGGTAACCCCAATGTTCCAATACGTTCCTAATTTTTCTCATATTTTCCCATCTGTTCCCAAGTTTTCTCATATTTTCCCATATGATTCCCTTTAAATTCTCTTTTGGTGCTTCCCTTACGTCCACCATTTGTTTTCTCAACGTCCCGCCTGGAAAGTTCACGATCTCCCGCCAGCGCGGCTCTGTGCGCAGCACACGGCGCAATGCTGAGCAGCGAAGCTGGTGGGTCAGCTTACACACGGCCAGCTGTTCACAGCAAAAGTATCCCACACTGATGGCTAAAGGCCAACATCAGAAGCAAAACAACTGCACATAGGCCGCAGAAAAAGAAACTGCACAACAGCCAGCTAGCAGCAGAGGCGGACAAAAGCAGCTGTGGGCAGAGATGGCACAAGAAAGGAAAACAACGACACCCACGCTGGTCCGACACTCAACATGCAAAAGTATCTGGCATAGTTTCATGTACCATCTGGTTATTTGTTATTACATAGCCATGGTATAGATGGCCCATTCATAGATGGTTTACCTATTAAAAATGGTGATTTTCCATGGCTATGTAACAAATAACCAGATGGTAATTATTCCGTATGTATCTATATGTGACATGTCATAGAATGATGATGTTCAAATGTTTGTATACACGATAGTTTTACGGATGTTCATCATCCCCCTAAAACATATTCAAACTAAACATGCCAGGATGATGTGCCGAACATCGCGGAACTGATGATTTTGAGTTGTTTTGATCCATGCCCACTGAGGGATTGGGCTGGGGACAGCCAGTGTTCAAAAAGAAAAGGGTACAAATACATAAGGTTTAGCCGAGTAACTCATCTGATTTCAAAACTGTTTTCCATTGGTAATACCAAGCTTTTAGGATTACTGTATTTTTTCTTCAATTCAGTTCGAGTGAGAGGTTGTTGAAATTTCTTGGTCAAAATCAGAACGCCCCTCCAATTTGCACTTGGATTGGCATAGTTGGAACGGATGGAACACTGAAAGAATCTGAAAGAGACCCAAGCTTGTTAACCATGTTTGAACCTTACCAGAGTTAAGCCATCCACACCTGAAGGAATCTTGCTGTTGTATTTCACCACCTCGTCTTTGATCAGCCTAGGTGGAAGTTTCCAGCAGCTATCTGATCTATCTGCGCATGATAGCGATGTACTGGCCATAACTAAAACCACAAACATCTACCCTCTGGTAATTTGTAACATAGCTATGGAAAATCACCATTTTTAATGGGAAAATCCACTATAAATGGCCATTTTCAATAGCGATGTTCGTTTACCAGAGGGTACGATAGTAAGCACCAATACATGGGCAACGATCTGCCGGTGCTGATTGGCGGTCTTAGCAACTGGAGTTTGAAATCTGACTTTGAGGACCGATTTTGCCGAGGATAAACTAGAAACTCCAAGTGGTCACAGTATCTTTGTAGAAAAATCTACTGTAATAATGTAATACAGGTACATCAAGCACCTGCTTGGAACAAAACTGCATGCTTCTTCTCTACTTCTTGCACTTGACCCGAGTTGCTGAAAGCATGTCATTCGTGGTTCCCTGCCAAACCAATCAACTTTATTGGGGGACTCCTTCACCACCACCACCACCACAACAACAACAACAACGACATCATCATCATAATCATCATCATCATCATCATCATCTTCATCTTCATCATCTTCATCGTCATCGTCATCGTCATCCTCATCCTCATCCTCTTCCTCATCCTCATCCTCATCCTCATCATCATCATCATCATCATCATCATCATCATGACAGTGATTTTTTGGGACCGTCTTTTCTTGTTTTAAGAAAGACATGTTTGAAACCACCTGCCACGATGGTAGGCATCACCTCCAAGCCAACCTGCCAAAGATGATCCAAGGGGCAAGAGTTGATGCTTCATGAGCCCTTGCCACAGTGTGTCCAGGTTTTCCTCAGCCAAGCCATGCCATTTCTCCAGGTTCCAATGCTTCAGCCCTAGCCTAAAGCTGTGCAATTGTGAACTCCTGGCAAAATCCTCTTACTGAACCCCACATATTTAGACAAGTGGTACAGCTCCCTTGGTGTCCCAAAGGCTGCATTGAAAAAAAAAAACATCTGCAATTGGTTGCTTTGCAAACTCACCTCACTAATGATTTAAAGTGTGGGCAAAATTCTTGGTCGCCACCACCTCTGCTAGATAGTTTATGCAAAGGATGATCTGCAAATTCGTTGTCTGAGGGATCTTTCTTCGGTAAATGCGCACTTTGCTTGTGTTTTGGAAGGGCATTTCAATAACTAGGTAGCCAACTGTTTGGGCCAGGAGTTTCAGAACGGCAACCCACTATAATATATACCTGTGCATATATATATATATTTACACATACGTATATATGTGTTTGCTTTCACACAGTTCCAAGCCACCAAACAGAAACGCGAATCACCCATTACCTCTTGTGAACCAGGATAAAAACTGTGAGAAGCAAGGTGTCTTCAGGAAAATGATGTTAAACCAATATCTCATATCATATCTATATATAGTTCTTAATGCTTCTTAATTATCTAACTTTGGTTTCCCACCCACAGGGTAACTTGTTTATCACTGAGCTGCCGCTTAGAATCCATCTTTACCGCTCCCCAAGAAGCATCAGCGGCTTGCAGAACCTTCTGCGTCTGCTCCCTGGCTAAAGACAGGAAAAGACTTCCCGTGACATGGAAAGAGTCACTGCACCTGAGCCCATTTCAAGTAACCATAGTCGAGAAAATAACCAGCTACTTAAAAAAAGGCCGTAGTCAGGGGGTACAATCATGTTTCGAGTGTTTTGGGGTATGCAGTGTGCTTTGATCTGCTTTGATGATCTTTGATAGGTTAAACCTTAATGTGAATTTCAGGACCCTAAAATAGAGCTACTGTACCGTATAAAGCCATATTTTAGGGGTGTATCCCAGTACATAGGCCTTACATAGGCCTTATGTATGGTAGGTACCTCCAATTTAGGCACCTGAAATGGCCATTAAAAATCTGTGGATGAAGCATCAGGTGACCAAAGGGATTTCAAATTGAATGCATTTCGATGCATTTCGGCTTTTCACGCCTTCCAGTGCTTTCAGTACTATGCCAATCATCCGATTTTGATATGCTGTTAGGCTGTTAGCCCTATTAACTAGCCACGTAAATAGCCCCGTTGCGCTGACAAAAATAGTGTCCATATCTTAGCCACATATTTCAGCCTTCCATCCACCTCCTAAAAGCGCCCGGCTAGGCCCACCAGCCAGGCCTGACGCGCTTGTTGACAATGAAGGTAGTCACATCCAAGGGCGTTGGCCGACAGAACTGTTGCGACGCTGTCACACAGAGTGGCTGTGTCTTGGCGTTGACGTTGACCTCACTGCCCAGCATAGGATGCCACGCCCTGACTCTTTCTTAAACAATCAAGCGTGGCTGGCTGGGAAATTCCTTATCAATGGAGGTTTTGATGGTAACATCATCCATAAATGGGGAATTGTCCATGGCCATAGAGGTTAAAACTGTTTTTGTTTGTTCCTGTTTGAATGTGGAATTGTTTGGAAACCTCCTAAGCCACTTTTTTTTCTGGTGCACCTTCCATTTTGGCCCGTTGCACACCCCCGCTTTTTGGCTTATGCCCTGCTTTCTTGCCACTTAAACATACCACTATCGTTGTACAACTGAGCTTACCAGTTGAATCCAGAAGATTATGGAAGAATTAGCCCCACTAAGACAACTCTAGTTGTTGACATTCCTACCACTTAAAATCGAATTTCTGAAGCGCCCGCCCAAATCACAGCAAGGCACCCCAAGGTCGATCAAGGCTTGACACGCTTTTGACTTCCCAGCGAAGGCCGCGAAGTGCAGTAGGCTAAAACCACACACGCCACCTGTGGCAGGGCAGCAATGTATTGTTTTTTAGGGGATAACTACATAACTATTTAAGGAAAACCATGGTTTGTGGTGTATTTAGACCTTTTTCTATTCATGTGTTGTTGAAATTTTGGACATCTAGTTGAGTTTTTTTTTTGAATTGTCTGTTCATTTTCCCCTTCTATAGGCCCTGGGATTTAGGCCATTGCAAGTCTTTCTCTGGACATTTTCGGAGGGTCCAATAAGAACCATCGCAGCACGGATTGCCCAAAAGCGCTTCACAGCCTTCGGAAAGTTCAGCCCAAATCCTTAGCAGGCGCTCGGCCTTGACACCATCTGTTGATTTCCTCCCCTGTGGAACTGGAAACGAATTGAAATCAATCGAGAAATGGAAAATAGAGATCTTTCAGATATTCATGTTCAATCCAGTAGGAATTGAAAGGCATTGAGGATCAATGAGGATCATCCCATTTTGTGCGGGTGGTATCCCAGGACTGAAACCAGCACCCTCCAGCAACCCATGGCCCTGGCATTGCCCTTTTAACACCGAGCCTAAGGGGTTGGGGGGTAAGCTGTGACACGGTTCAAGTGGCGCCTTCGCTGGCAGTTTTGTGGGTGTAAAATCTCCAGATTGCTACTGAAGTTGTGGAAAAAACATCGGTGGTAGTCATCATCGATGATGATGATGATGATGATGATGATGCTCATGGTGATGGTGATGATCATGATTATTGTTATTCGACTAGTATTATGATGTATTAATCATCATCGTTATTTTTGTTGTCATTATGATTCATTATGTGTTATTAAATATTGTTTTTGAATAGTGCTGTTATTGTTACCATGTTTTATGATGCTTGTTGCAATATGTAAAGACATGGCATTGGTACGTGCTCTCATGTGCTCTCCATTAACTGACACAATTGGTTTAGAACAACATCTGTCAACACCATCAATTCTATTTCACACCCACTGTTTGCTTTTCGGCGTGATATTTCTCACGTCGTCTTTCATTTTTGTCGCGCAGGTGGGCCTCATGGTATTCACAGTAGCCGGAGTTCTGGCACATTTTGCCACAACGCCAGATCCGCTTCTCACCACTTTTGCCCTTGTACTGACCTTGCAGTTGCTGGGCCAGGCGGCCAGTATTGGGTCAACCTCCACAGGACGTCATACGTTACATCTTGCGACCCACTCATACGTAAAATCTCAATATCGTATGTAAATATGTACATAATATATAATATTATATATATAAATAGATTATATATATATATGGTCCCGCCCGGCGTCCGGCAACCCCCGGCAACCCCCCACGGGGGTGGCTAGCCATCTACCACCATCCGTCAAGATCTCATACGCCCATATGCTATACCTAAATGCTGGCCTTGTGCCACCTACGCGCTACATAACAGGATATCTCTATGCAGTGTTAAATACTGCCTAAAATATGCCCATACAATCTATTTACAACGTATTACTGCCCACAAAGTAGCTTTATAGTAGCCATATATTAGCTACTATCAAGATCTCATGTGCTATATATGTGCTAGCCACATACTACCTATACACTATCTACATGATACCTCTATAACACCCCACCGATCAGGGGGGGCGTGGGGGGTAAAGTAGACCCTACATCGATCATTTATATCCGACAGCGTACATACAGGACCGTGACCATGGGGGGAGGGCTGAGCCATATAATATATATATATATATAATATCATATACGATGCATCTTTGGCTCAGCCCCGTGGCCCAAAACTGCAGATAGCTGCAGCCAAGACACTCATCATTCGACAGCGACTCTCTTCGGGCACCGCTTGCGCGGAGGGCACCGAGGGCACCGAGGGCACCGAGGGCACCGAGGGCACCGAGGGCACCGATTCGCGATGAGCGATGCAGCGCAACGACGGAGTACCTGTTTGGATGTTCGGCATGGTCAATCTCAGATACAAGCATCCTGCAAAATATAGCCGGTTTTAGTATGTTTTGATCAGGTTGCCAATCTTTGGGCAAAAATCAATGAACACAAGCCACTAGCCTTGCCCATCTGTGGTTAGCTCAATTGCTGGGGTTGGATACCCATCTTCTGAGTGAGACCCAGGCAATTGCCATCCCCTCAACTAACATAGACCTTGCCAAACATGGTGGTTTAGGACTCCATCTAAAAATCAGCTATTCTGACATTCTGTGTTAATTTGGGCAATGGCAAGTCCAGGACGCAACATAAAAGGATGTGAAATCCGAAACCAGATCAGCCCTCCAGATTTGATGGGTTACACCCTTGATACATGCCATTTTGCAAACCTGAGGGAAGATCCATGGATGGAAAGTCAGATCGTGTCACTCACAGTTTCTTCTTCGCTCCTGGGGTTGGGATGCTGCTTCCTTACCCTGGTGAATGTTGAGGGAGATTGGAGTGGGGGAACCGGAAGTCCGGGAGCGCGACCATCCTAAAATATCCCTGTGTGCTTGAGCCAACTATCTCATGAATTTCATGCTTTGCGCCAGAAAGGAACCTTTTCCTGAGATCCTATCTCTCGGGCTTTTCCTGATCTTGGCGCACCCCCTGGTAGGCAAAAAACTGGAAACTCCTCTCATTTGAAGATCTCACTTCTAGTTTTGACTCAGGATTGATGAAACATCAAACTATCATGCTTGAGGAATGGTCCCCTGCAAACTGGTAAGAAAAACAAACATTTCTCTCTCTCTCTCTCTCGGACTCTCTATCTCTATCGCCATGGCGAGAAGAAGTTAAACATCATTCCCTACTTTTTGATAGCACAATTGCATGCAATTGCGCAGCTATTCTTTCTTGCAACCTTGATATTCTTCGAGACGTTCAATGGATTCATTTTGATGATGGCTTTTGCCTACTGGGTAGCATGGCTTTATCATCCCGAATGATGGTGATTTCCTGGCCAGGTGACCGTCTGCCATGACGATGCGTCTCCTGGTAAGCCATGGATAGCCATGGATTTATCCAAAGACAGGAAACAGTGAGACTTTTTTGATATGACGAAAGGTCTATGGGTCAGAGAGGTTGTTTTTTTGGGGGTGGATTGGGATCCAAGTTCGCCGATAGTTGGACCAAAAAGTGGCAATGATGCAAGAAGTTTCTGCCCTGGACCCAACAGCAGTTGAATACGCAACAACCTGCCTCTCATGCTAATGGACAAACCACATGTTTGACCCAAATCTTGTCAAACATGATTGATTGTCCTGGCCAACCGTTGCTAAAGCTGGATTTTGCGGTGCAGCACTGGGCTGTTGATCATTGGGGTAGCATTTGAGTAGCAAATGACATCACCATTCGGGGGGTACCCCGCTTCTTAGATCATCTTCCTGGGGGTGGATTTCTTTCCACCTTGACACCCTTGGAAAACTCATGGATTACCATGGTCCTGGCTGGCTGACTGCAAGCTGGAAATTCGCAAGCTTTCCTTAGACACTGGAGCTGGGACCCCTGCCTGCATCCACATCATAGGCCGCAAGTCATCGCTTTCGAAACTTGTATTCATACTTGGCATTGGTTCAACAGCTTACAAATGGGCGTATAGCTATGTATATGTATGTATATATGTATAATGCATGTGTATATATATATGTATGTATGTATATATATATATATATATATATGTATGTGTATGTATGTGTGCATGTATATAAACCACATGTGCATGTATCTGTTGGCGTATCTTTTTCAATTAATCCTGCCTCTAATGCACATATATAACCATGTATTATGTAACGTACTAGACACATAGGTATGTATGATCATATGTATGTACTTGTATAATGTATAATGTATGTGCATACGCCAAAAGAACAACATATCAATTTAGACTCCCTGGATAAAAATGAACCTCATCCCAACTTTTGGATAAAAAAAGAAACCATGGACAAACTAGGCCACGACCAAATGGCGTCCAATCTCCACCGGCGTCATGATGCCATGGTGCAATATAATGTCTGTTAATTTCTGTGCCAATCAGTAATGAGATAAGGCTTCACCTGTTGATAAGAGAGAATTTCATGATGTATAATGTTTGAAATCGTATAATTATAACATAGCCATGTATATTTCTGTGCTTTATACTGGAATAGATTTCCCGCTGCGCTGCAAGGGGAGAAGATGTGGAGACCAATGTCACTTGTTGCCACATCACCCTCCGAGAATCCAAGATGGAAATGGGAAGCCCTCGGGATGTACAGTAATGGGCAAATGATGCTTACTTTCCGGGAGGATTCTCCAAACGCAATGAAATAGGATATAAAAAACAAAATGACATTGTAAAACATCACGTTAAATTACCTATTAGAATCATGTATGTCATATGATATTGCATTCAACATCATTCAACTATGTTTTATGAAATGAGACCCCAATGCATGAGAATGAATCCCATTAAACCAGCTACGATCATCACATAACTATCAACCATTGCTCGCATGACATGGGTCTGCGATGGAAAGTGATGGCCTTGACCCATTCGAACCGAACCGAACGTGGCCCTACAGGAATCTGCGTTTTTCCCCAAAAAACATCAATAAACCCTAAACTGAGGTCACATCCCATCATCCCCATATAACATCATATAACCATACTGCAACTTCTATCCCTTCTAAACCCCAACAGCTTATGGCCATATCCCCACATCAAATGCCAAGCCTCCGCCCCTGATACCTCTGGCGCCGTCGCTGTTCGCACAAGATGCCGTGATGCTGCTCGCAATAGATGGAGCTGCTGGACCGTTGGCGGCTGCAAGGCCGGCTGGCAGCAGTACTGCGATAGCGACCTTGGGGCCAACTATTGCCAGGTCCCAAAGGATACCTGCCATTTCAAGCAGCCCCAATTCCTGGCTTACTGAAAGTAGAAGTTGACCGTGTCAATATTGGAGTTGCCCCTTTTACTCTTAATATCATACTGAAGATGAATACGTCTATCATGTGGTATCATTTGGTTGAATATGTGTGCCATTTTGTGCCCATGTCTGGATTCCAGCCATTCGAGTGGTCTACATCCATATGTTGATTGATTACATCGCATTTGGTTGACGATATGCTAGCATATTTGTGGTAGCATATGTGTATGTTGATGTATTTTGGTTATCTGCATGTTTGTGAGTGACTATTGGCTTTAACCCATCCGCACCAGCCTGCAGCTTGCCACAGGGGCTCTGCTGGGGGTTGCGCAGTTCCAATTATAAGTGGGTATATCTTGCCATAGTTAGAAAGGTTATAGCCCTAGTTATACCCATTATTTCTAAACCCAGCTGCACCAATTATATTGTAAGGTGAATCCCATTATATCACCCATTGTCAAAACATGATATTCCCGTTAAATGATGAAATTACTAATTTGTTCACTCCAAGTAGATCCAAGTAGGTACCCCACCGTATCTGCCCAGCCACACTTAGGCCCATGATCCTCGCAGTACTTGGATCCTTCAATGCTGGCCTTCCCGCATCGCCACAGCAGCTTGTTGCCACACCAAACCCCTGCAGCATCGTGGAGGAAAGCTATGGAAATGACATCAGGTGGGTTTACACACAGATCATGGACTACATATGTACAACAGTACGCATGTATGCATATAGATAGACATATATATATATACACATATGTATGTAACAATGTGGATATGTGCATATACAGTGTTGCATATATATATATATATGCTGACCCCCCGAAACCTACCGGTTTTGATTTTTTATTGTTTTTTACAATGATTTGTGTTGGTTTTTGCCTTCAAAAGCAGCCAGCATTTGTTTGATTCATTTGAAGACTTTGGATGCTTGAACATGATGAGTCATGATGCTTCATGTGTAGATACAATGACATATTTTGATGGTATTTGCGGCGTTTTCGACTACCGTATTGTGTTCCCAACAAAGGCGTTCAATTCAAACATTGACAGAATGCGCACAGCACTGTGGCCAAATGTCAATTTAAAGCTTTACATTGGCTTTTACAATGTTTTTGTTCCTTTTTGTGACACGTGAAATTTTGGATTGGACACCTTCAGATCTTGCAGATATGGTAGATATTTCTTTGGCCTTTTTTCCTTACTATGTAGTTTCTTTTTTGTTGTACAGCTGCAGTGGCTCAATACTTTGGATGATGTGTGGGTCTTAGGAGGTCCTAGGACCTCTTAGTTCGTACCCCTTCCAAACTATGTCTTAAGTATATTTTACGTACCTCCAAGTACCTCAAACTGTCTGCAAAGTTTCCCTTAAGTAGTGATTCAACCCATATGAAAAAGATCCTTCAATTCAACTTTGGGTCTTTTCCCCAAACCTGAAAAAGGCAGTGAAAACACTGTACATGACTACAAGAGACGATCAAACATGCATCCTTCTCTTAACCAATTCCGAGTGACAAGAGCAGGCTTTACAAACAGACACTTTCATTCAAAGGGTGTAGCATTCCTTAAGCAAAAAGAGTATTCCTTTTCAATAGGCAGCATTCCTTTGCAGAAAGCCACTTCTCTTGAAAATATATCTCTTCATTTCGATCAATCAGTTTTTCCCCACCCATGTCATAACGTACTAAGTACAATACTTCTGGAAGGAAGAAACACGTTGCACAAACAGTCCCTGCAACATACAAGGCATCTTCCAATCAAATGCAGTATCTCTTCAAACCAAATAAGGCTATCTTAAGAAATGTAGCCGTTACTTTGAAGAACATATTTTTCTCGAAGTGACACTATATTTGTTGAAAAACAAGTTGGATATTTAAAAGAACATGCTGCACATGGCACAAGTACTGCAACATTGTGCTTTCTAGAGTCAGTATGCCCTAATGTTTTGACGGTAATTGTGTATACTTGAAATGAACAAATGTGAGCCGTCTTTGCTTAAATAAAAACATCACAAGTGCTACCTTTGTAAGATTGAAAGCGCCCCTTCTGAAGAAAAATGACTTGAAAGGGCACAGCATAACTTCACTGGAAACAATAATAGTTCCAAAAGAGTTGTAGTGTAGCATTACTTTTTTGCAATTTTCCATTGACAAGAGTGATACATTCCTTAAACATGCTGAGGCATTCCTTCAAGAGAATGCAACATTGCTTTGACTCATTTATCAGGCTTGGGGAACAGACCCAAAAATGAAACTTGTTCATGGTAGTTGAATCAATCTCATCTGCGTAAGGGAAACCCAAGATGGATGCATTTCCACAGGAATGCATTCAGAATGCGTTATTTCCCTAATCTAAGATCTAAGATCTAAGATTTGCTCAGGGGTCTTTGGGGAATCTTAGGTTTAAAACCAAGAACCAAGAACCAAGATTTGCTCAGGAGTCTTTGGGGAACCTTAGATTCAAAACCAAGAACCAAGAACCAAGATTTGCTCAGGAGTCTTTGGGGAATCTTGGTTCTTGGTTCTTGGTTTTGGGGAATCTTAGATTTAAAACCAAAAACCAAGACCAAGAACCAAGATTTGCTCAGGAGTCTTTGGGGAATCTTAGATTTAAAACCAAGAGCCAAGAACCAAGATTTGCTCAGGAGTCTTTGGGGAATCTTGGTTCTTGGTTCTTGGTTTTGGGGAATCTTAGATTTAAAACCAAGAACCAAGATTTGCTCAAGAGTCTTTGGGGAATCTTGGTTCTTGGTTCTTGGTTTTGGGGAATCTTAGATTTAAAACCAAGAACCAAGATCCAAGATTTGCTCAGGAGTCTTTGGGGAATCTTGGTTCTTGGTTTGGTTCGGAAATTCCAAGATTTGTTCAGGAGTCCTGGGAGAATCTTGGTCCTTGGTTCTTGGTTTTGGTTTGGAAATTCCAAGATATTGTTCAGGAGTCCGGGGGGGACCCTTGGTTCTAGCAGAGAATGCCTTCTGAATGCATTCTTCCCAGAATGCAGAGAATGCAGAGAAAGCATTCTGAATGCATTCTTCCCAGAATCCTATCATTGAAGTTAAGTTCAATCAGTCTCAATAGCATAATTATTACACTATTAGAATATATATATATATATAATACCCTTAGGGTGTATGGAAGGTAACCCCCTTTTGACCCAACCATCTGATGAATATGTCAAAAAGGTAGGTTTCAGGGGGGTACCATAGATATATATATATATAATTTGAAATATAGTATTTATATATATACATATAGCAAAGAAAAAAAGAGAGAGAGAGAGAGGTCTCAGTCATAATACGATGTCAATTATTGTCAATTTAATCCAACAAACCCAATTGACGTGTCGCATGTCTTAAGAGCCTTGGCCAGCCACTATTTTTTTTGGCGAGCCAGGGTCCACGGAGGGGGGAGAACCCAAGACTTGCACACACAGCACACACACACGCATATCTATGCACTATATAAATGATATAGGCTATATATATATATATATACATTTATATAATATAATGTGGTACATACATACAGTATATATATCACTAGTGTATATGTATATTAGTGATTAGTGCATATGTAAACATAAGCGCACACATGGGGAGAGTACAATATATCCAAGTATCGTTGAACAAAAGAATAATCACGGGGGCTCTTTTAGCCCATGCTTACCTCTGTGCTTGGCACGGCGCCAAGCCCAACGGTGCTGGTGCTTTCAACCGATCCACGTTGGAAAGCCCCAGCTCAGGCATGCCCCAGTCTTCCAGCAAATCCAAAATTCAAAGGTTGGCATGGTTTAACCAACAATACAAGGCGATATAGCCACCAGATCACCAGTAACCAGCAAATTCATGCAAATTCCCAATGGTTTCTCAGCAAATGCGTTATTATCCGACATTACCACCCTCCAAAAAAAAGAACAAACATCCTCAACTCTTCAATTTGTTTGAACATATCAAACATGTGTATATATATATATATATTATATATTCATTCATCATTCTTAATCGAAAAAAATGTGACACATAGTTATACCCTCCGATGATATTCTAATAATGACTTGAGGCCGGGGGTGGATGACGAAAGCTAGCGGGGTAGGAGAAAGAAGGAAGGGAAGAGGTGAGTTGCGGAGGGAAATGATATATATGGGGGAGGGGGCAGGGGGGGGCCCTTTCGCGGGATAAATCACCTGATGTCCTTGGAGAGCCCCGGAATACGTGCTAAAGCAAGAAGACTCTAGCGAGCTGACGCTAGCTTTCGTGATAATGACAATAATTGCCAATAATGATAAAATGTAATTGAATAACGATGATGACGATGATGATGATGATGATGATGATGATGATGATGATGATGATGATGATGATGATGATGATACTGATGATGGATGATGAATGATGAATGATGAATGATGAATGATGAATGATGAATGATGAATGATGAATGATGAATGATGATGATGATGATGATGATTATGATGATGATGATGATGATGATGGTGATAGATAATGATGATGATGACGAGGATGATGATGATGATGATGATGATGATGATGATGAGGATGAGGATGATGATGGCGATGACGATGACGATGACGATGACGACGACGATGATGATGATGATGATGATGATGATGATGATGATGATGACGAGGACGCGGACGAGGACGAGGACGATGGAGAGGACGATGACGATGATGATGACGATGATGATGACGATGATGATGACGATGATGACGATGATGATGATGATGATGATGATGATGGTGGTGATGGTGGTGGTGGTGGTGGGGGAGGGGGGGGGCCCTTTCGCGTGAAAAATCACGTGATGTCCTTGAGCAGCCCCCCCAATACTTGCTAAAGCAAGAAGACTCCAGCTAGCTGACGCTAGCTTTCGTGATTAAGAATGTATTTGATGAAATCTATATGATTTTCAAATCTTTGAACATACAAGCAGTGATCAGTAGTGATTAATTAGTACCATCTGGTTATTTAACATAGCCATGGAAAATTGCCCATTTATAGATGGTTTACCTATTAATAGCATGGTGATTTCCCATGGCTATGTTAGTCATAACCAGAGGGTAATTAGTGACCGATGATTTACCTATTGATTTACCTATAGAAAATGGTGATTATCTATTTCAATTTAACCGATTTTCTATGGTTGTTCAAATCCCCCAGTGACCGATGAGTCCCATCGCCCAGGCTGCCCAGGTGCTCCAGCGCACACAGCGCCCTTCGATTCGACGACGAGGTTTCAGGCTGTGAAGGTCGCAGCGCACACCCGGAGGGCCTCGGTGGTTTCACCATAGGGGGGTTTTCCATGTTTTATAGGAATGAACCAACAGAAATGGTTCTTTAAACAACAGACATCATGCTTAAATAAACATAAATAAACCAAACAAACATGTGGTGAAAAATCATGATTGATCAGGACAGTCCAGGCAATAAGAACATGACAGGAATGGTGGTTCACCCCTAGTAAGAATGTTATAACTAATTCAGTAGGGTACGGGACAATGTCCAGTTAGGATTGGGGTGAACTAACCATCTTACTAACTGGTAACTGGGTGAATCACCAAGTAGGACATAATTAAAAGCAATTGGAAAACTATATCAAACCGGTTTGCCAATTAAAGTGGGTGAGTTGTTTCAAGATTGACTCAGATTGACCATCAAAAAAGATGCAAACTAACAATAATCCAATTGATTGGGGATGTAATGAGGGAAAACCAACAGGAAACCATGTTTTGTTAGTCTGCATGGGAGGTATTAACAAACATGTGGTTTCAGCATCAACACATGGCATTGGGGGATGAAACCACATAGGATGCAAGCGGGAGAAACCAAGCATGTATATGGATAGATTGACAGGTCGGTGAGTGTAGATACCCTCCGGTAAACTCATATAGCTACTGAAAATGACCATAGAAAAATAGTTGATTTACCATGATTTACCTATTGAAAATGGTGATTTTCCATGGTTTTTTGTATGTTTACCAAAGGGTAGCTAGCCACATCGATCAATGGGGCTCTCAGTCGAGTGGCCATATTGATCCGCCGTCGCGACCCGCCTCCTTGGAACAGCGTCTGGGAACCGGTGGAAAAAAAATGCGGAAGTTGTCTCAGTTGATAGGAAAATCGTGGTATATCATGCGTAAACTATGTGTATATATATATATTTATTTATATATATATATTTATATATATATTATATATATACTGGATGTTTCATGAGGAATCCTCCAAGGCAACAATGCCCGGAGGGCACTCGGAGACCTGTTTTTGCCACCTCGCAAAGCAAGCTATCATCCAAGGATCCAGGCAATCCCAAAACGTTAGGCAACAAAGCGTGAAATCCCATCAAAAATCTGGGATGGTCAGGGAAAACAACTGCAGAAAACCTGCAATTCTCCATCCCAAACTCCAATCAGTTTCTAACATTATCCTTTACCCTACCCTCTGGTAATCAAACATGGCTTGCAGGAAAATCCAACATTTATAGCTGGTTTCCCCAGCTATAAACCTCCATTGGTAGTGGATGTCCCAGGGATTTCATGGGATGACGTGACGCTGACGTTGACGCATACATATAACTTGCTTAACGTTTGCGTTGCTTAGGAGGATATTACTATAGTATTCGTGCTATTTTTTCGTTTAAATGTAGTTTAAGTGTATAATATATGGGTTTATAAACCAAACATTTCACTGGGCGGCTAGGGTGGGCTAATTCAGTGTAGCTATTTTGTTTTTGCGTTTCTTGAATGTTCACCCTGCGGTTTGAACCCAGAAAAGCCGCCTGGGGATACTGGTGATAGTTGGAGATATGCATTAATGGTTGGTGGTTTCAACCCCTTTGAAAACTATTACTGTAGTCAGTTGGAATGATTATTCCCAATATATGGAAAATTAAGAAATGTTCCAAAACACCAACCAGATTAACGATCATCAACGCTGATGCTGAGATGATGGCCACACTGACAGAAAATGCCTGGTTCAACAACAACAATTGGTTCAGCAATAACAATTGGGTGTGTCCAGACAGACTTCTAGGGATATGCTAGGTGTTTAGATGTATAGAATTAGAAGGTCACGTCAGGGAAGGAAGACTTGTCCAATCAATTGTGATCTGGGTCAAAAATTATATATATATGTATGTATACACCCAATGATAGTTCAAATTCACCTCGTGCCTGGCCATGTGAAGACTCATATGCGTATAGTTAGATATAATTAGGTATATCACGGACAATTATCAAAATACTCTGCATACAGAATCTATCTCTCTTTTTCTCTCTCTCTATCTATATATATATTTATGTGATATATCTTTATATATGTATATATGTATGTATGTATGTATGTATGTATGTAATGTAATGTATGTTATTTATGTATGTATGTAATGTATGTATGTATGTATGTATGTATGTACGTATGTATGTATGTATGTATGTATGTGTGTATGTATGTATGTATGTATGTATGTATGTATGTATGTATGTATGTATGTATGTATGTATGTATGTATGTAATGTATGTGTAATGTATGTATGTATGTAATGTAATGTAATGTAATGTAATGTAATGTAATGTAATGTAATGTATGTATGTATGTATGTATGTATGTGATATGATTATGCAATATTATGTACACATTCAACACGTCTCTTCAAAGTTTCCCGTCTCCGCGCCCCACCGGCCTGGGCGTCCGCCCGCAGCCGGGCACGTCACAGCACTGCCCGCCATGGATCCAACAGCGGCGGCCCGGGGGGCCGAAGACGTCGGCGCTGGACACTCGGCCCCAGGGAGTCTTGCGACCTCGGTGTATGGTATAGGATAGGATACCCTCTGGTAAATTAACATAGACCCTGAAAATCACCAATTTTTAGAGGAAACTAATCTTTCAACCCCGATGACTGCCAGGGTCTATGTTAATTTACTGGAGGGTAGTAGTATATGTCATATCTTATGTGTTGTGTTATCTGATGTAATAAGTAGAAATAATAGATAGGCAACACCAAAATTAATTTCATCAATATGTAATGTAATGTAATGTAAAGTAGTAATGTAAATGCAATGTTAAATTATAAAGTAAATGTAATGCACATGTAATGTAAATAGAATGGGCATATGATGTAAATTCAATGTAAATGCCATGTGCATCTAATGTAAATCTAATGTAAATCGAATGTAAATCAAATGCAAATCTAAGGCAAGTCTAATGCAACTCTAATGCAACTCTAATGCAAACGTAATGCACATGTGATGCAAACGACATGAACATGCAGTGTAATGTAATGCAAATGTAATGTACATGAAAAGTAAAAATAGTCAGCAATGTATCGCATTGCACTGCAGTGCAATGCATTGCATAGGATGTGTCAGCTTGCGTTAACAAAAGCAAACCATGCGATCACTAATTGGAAAAACTACAAGCCACAAGTGTGCACATACCCATCCCACAAAACGGAAAATGGATACAGAAGTATATGATCATCAAGTAACCAAGTATAAGTATATCAATGTAGTTCGCATTCAATATTCAATAAATAAATGTATAATCGCGAGGCAAAGTTGTCAGACAAGTGGATGCGTGCATCAGCATTTTTGGGGTACACATCAAATTATTTGCGGTTTTCCAAGACTGCAAAGGCATTGCATCCTACAGATCAAACAAAGCCTCCGATTTTGTTTGAATTCCAACACCCCCAAAAAAAACACGTTTTCTCGGCCCTTTAATATAGTGGATATATATATATATATATGTATATAGGGGGTTTCCTAAAATGGGGGTACCTCCAACTCATCCAAAATTAAACCATTTTAGTATTGACACCTATGGTTTTGGGGATCCCTTCCATTTTAAGAAACCCCCCCATTTGTCCTCCATGTCAGAGATTAGTTAATATCTCTTCCAGCATTTGCTACAGAAGGGGCTCGGAGTGCTGCATTTGCGGAGAATACTGCACACCTTTTACCCAAGCATGCCTCAAATATTAGGAAACATCTAAAACAAGAAGAACTGCAATTAATTTCTTTAACCACTATAGACATGTTCGTTCTCCAAAAGGGGAAAAAAAACTTGATATTCAGAACCTGTCAACGGCTGGTGCTTTTCCGTCGCCAAGCAGCAGCCGACCACGCAGCAGCCGCAGCCGTGGAAGGCACAGCGGTAGCCCGCTGGACCCAAGGCGTCGCTTGCATCGACCAGGCCCCGGGGAAAGCGACCACAGCCCGGCACGTTGCACCACCTTTTAAGGAGCTTGGGGTTATGGCACGGGAGCATGGTGATAAGCTCCTTCAATATATATAATATAATAAATATATAAAATTATATAAATATATAACAGTAATTACACATACATAATAATGTTATGAATGTAATTATGAAAAGTAATTATGTAATTATATAAATATTAATTGAAAAATATTTTAATAATATTGTTATTATTAAAGTATTATTATTATTAGTATTATTATTATATAGTAGTTATAATGTAATTATATATAATACTCAGATATGATTCTAACATATTAATAGATATTCTGCAGGACTATGGTTATGTATCCACTTATAGGTTGGCACTGCACCCCCAAGTACATAGGTTTGGTGGAAATATAAAGTATCCCAAACTCCTCGGTTTTGGAACCTCATTTTTCCTTAGTATTCCCATCAATTTGCAAGTTTAATTCGAATCTGTTCAGACATGTTCATCTTTCTTAGTAGCTTTATGTTATGAGCCCCTGGAAACGGTAGATGGGGGTTCATTCATAACCCTTTAATTATACATATTACACACACATATATATGTATAATTTACAGATATTTACAGTACATAATTAATTATACAATTTGGCTTTCTCTGTTGTTCTCGGGTGACCTTTGGGCCTTTGGGGGCATTCTGGGATTTCCTGCCCGGACCTGCTTCTCGTCGGAATGTGAGTCTGACATCGCCTCACCGAGATGGACGCCGGACGACCCGAAATGGCAAGATCCCCTGCTTGACACTGCTTGACACTGCGCAAGCGACACCAACAGTTAAAAGAGGTTTTGAATGGTAAAATGACCCAAAAAAAAAGAGGTCAGGTTCCAGGCAAACACAGCAACACAATGGACACTTCATCTGTTTTTGTACAAACACAATGAAAATGGCATCCTTTCCGCAAAGGAGGATTTCGCAGTGCCTTCTTAGCATGGAGCCTGAAAAAAAAAGCGCCTTGGATGATCCAACATGATCCAACTGGCACAGTTCCAGCCTTAACTCCCGTGATTTGTTTAATCCCTCATAGCCCTCCATTCTCAGTTCGATCTCTCAACCAAAATTCTGCCAAATAAATCAAAAAAGTAATGCATCATCATCATCATCATCATCATCATCATCAAGAACTATTGTGGTTTACATGTGATTACATGTTTTTCATCCAAAAAAGTGCTTCCACAACCAACCCACCACGGCCTGCCAGCAGGGCCCCACTGATCCTCCATCTCGACACTGCCGCGTGCGAAGCGCGTACAGCCGCGGACCGTGCACCGTCGGGCACCGTGAAGACAGCAACGGACGCCGGCCAGGCCCAGGAGGTCCGGCTCCTGCCGGGATGCCGCATCGATAAATTGAGATGGGAACTACAGTAATGGGAACGAATGGGAACCACCTAAAATGGATCCAAATGGCCAAACATCTTAAAAAATGTAGCTGGGTAGAGATTGTTTAAATAGTCGAACAATGCAGGTTCATACCATCCAGTACACTAACGTGGCTATGGAAGCCATGGCCCATTTAGTTCGATGATTGAATTTACCTATTCAACATTGTGATTATCCAAAGCTATGTTAGTTTACCAGATGGTAGTTAACATGGAACTGGAACCCAACTTATGTTGTTTATGGGTGTTTATGGATGTTGATGGATGTTTATGAATGTTTATGGATGTTTATGGATTTTAATGAATGTTTATGGATGGTTATGGATGTTTATGGATGTTTATGGATGTTAATGGATGTTTATGGGGTTTGGAAAATATATTTCACATAGGGCTCAATGGTTTTCAGCTCTTGGACATGGCAAGTTGAATCCATTTGATACAATTTGTGAGTTCCAACTGTTGGATCATCCGGGGGTGTAAATCCAACTGATTCTGAATCATGCTTCGTTCCGTCCAAGGCCTAGATTCCTAGATCTTCGACAGAAACAGAAAAAAGGTACCCTCTAGTAATTTAACATAGCTATAGAAAATCACCAATTGTTAATGGGAAAATCCACTATAAATGGCCATTTTCAATAGCTATGTTAGTTTACCAGAGGGTAACCGCCAACATGAGGATAAAAGACAACAACCAGCTGGAAGGGATGTGACTGCTGGCTGCATTGAATTATGTATCCCCATCACATGGCTAAATGCATTGTTCTGCATCTATAGCAAAGTATCAAAGCACTCTCGGAATGTTGACATCCTATGATATAGTCATACAGTACTGTTAGATGGGGGTTTATTATATAATGGGATGTGGACATTAAACAACCGAAACATGTTCTTTTTTTCGTAAAATTTTGCGTACGGATGTTCTCCGCACCAGCTTTCGGTCTTTGATCAAAAACCATCAGCTGCAAGCCACTGGTTGCGAGACAACGCTTCCAACTTGGCTCACAACCCGGAACCCTGGGGGACACAAAAAAAAGGCTGGCAAATGGATGTTCATCCCACTAATCTTTCCAGAAAATTTCAGGTTCCCACCTTTTTGCAGGTCCAACCACCACATGTTCGGTGCAACTTGGTCCTTGACACGTCCGTGGCCTGCAGACTGGCAGCCCTTCACATTGCATTTGACATCTCGACGATGGCAACCACGGGGTCGCCTGGCAGGGGGGGATGGCAAAAAAGTGGGAATCAAAGATACTTAAAAGAAAAACATGAAGTGGTAAATTATGTAAACAAACGTGCACAGTAAACATACATCAAAATGTATGGATACAGTCAACATGTGTATTTTAAGATGCATCCATTCCGCCATCATCACCCAGTACTGGCAGGGTACGCCAGTCAAACATAGTAAACCGGTGACAAAACCAAAGACTGTGGCAGAAAGCCAATGACAACTTACCGGGTTGCACAACCGAGCCTCCACCCAGGGGATACTTCAGGTACCGAATGTGAGATGATGATCTATTAACAAGGTCCATGCAAGGCCCTGCAAGGAACATGGACTTATTTGGTACAGTACCTCCATTTAAGGGTCCTGAAATTCCTGTTTATCCAGAGTGTGATCTGTTACTGTATGCATTTGCTGAACCGATCAAATTTTGGCAGGCGATGATCTCATGGAAAATGTGCTTAGCATTCTGGTGTTTTCTTTTGGTAGCATTTCCTGACATGTTGATTGTTTATGAAGTTTTTACATGTTGAATTGTTTGTTTATGAAGTTGTTTACATTTTAATTAAGTCAGCTATTAAATTAGATTCAATCCAGCATTGGACACAATTAGACCATCAATCTTCCAAACCAAGGTTTGCCTCTTAAAATTGCATTTTCTTCTGTTGAGATATGTTGAGATCCCATTTTGGCCGTGTATGTGTTTTCTTTTGAACAGCTTAAAGTGACGCGACGCGAACGTGCATCCCAGCTAGTAGTAACTAAGATCCAGAAAATCCAATCAATACTTGAGGGTTATCATGTTTTGTTCATCTTTATTGATGTTTGACCCATTTTCGCCATGAGTTATACCATGCCATGGGCACATCCACCCATTTCCGCCGCAGGCCTGTGCCTCACTGCCGCGACTAGGCCTCGAGCGACCTCAGAGCCGGCCATCCGTAATTCCATTGCCCCATCCCACCAACCCCACCCAAACCCCACTGGAACAAATAAATGCGCATAAAGACACGCGAACTACCCATTTGTACATGATTTGAGTTACCTATATCCATATATACACACACATATATATATATATATCTCTCTCTTTCTATATCTATATCTATATATATATATATATCTCTCTCTATAAATATATATATTAATATATATATATATATATGATTATATATGTATATTGAACATGGCAATTTTCCAAATGTTGGATTGCCAGCAAGTATCTGGATAGTAGCAGAATTGAATGGTTTACGTATTTGTGTGTATAATTATTGTGAATTAATGGGAATTCAACTGTTTGTTTATGGGTTGTTACCATCCCCCACTTAAAAAAAAAACTATCACTTAGAATTTTGAAATTATCCGGTTGGAGGGAAATGCCTTCCGACCCCACTCATTCAAAGTCTGTGTTAGCTGGGGGGATGTCATTTTTGGGGATGGTATCTGGGAAGAACTTATGTATCACATTAGCACAACATCTTTAGATACTAACTGGATGATCCGAATGGTGCAAATCCCGATTATACCATGTTGATATACCAGTCAGTTACCAGTTGATAATCTATTAGACCCAAAATATCTGGATGATAACATACAACCATTATGACGATGAATAGAAGGTAGAACATGATGTAATTACTTGTTATCTATGGATACTTACTTGTAAAGGCAACCAATACCGCGAATATGGCCTGGAAATGGGTGTCGTACCACACATGGAGGCCATGACCACCAAATCATTGAATCACTGGTAGCATGATGTGGCCCGCAAATAGTGAAAGCGCATTGTGGAAAACAACTAATGTGGGTAAAACAAAAATAACACCTCCCCCAAATCACCATAAATAGGTGGTATACACCATTCTGAAATGGGTGGTTTATAATTGTTTTAGCCACATTACAAGAAATTGATGTGGTATCCAACCAAGAAAACTTGTGTAGCCAATCCCCCATCCTGGAATGCGTTCCTGGGGGTTGACGTTGCTGATTAATTTTCGACCCAAGTCAACAAAACCAGACTAAAGGCCAGGGTTATGGAAAAGGCTCGCAACAAAACATGCTGTGACATGTGGGCATGAAGGGCAACCAAACATTAATAAGTATATAGAATATTATATATGAGTCAATGCAAACGTGGACGCCACAACTATGGAATGCTAGCTCATAGCTTTAACATCTACTTAGTTGACTAATTAATTAGGAGATTACCCGCAAAATAGTGATAAATTGCCATGTGAATTGGTATACCCTCATCTACCCCTATTACTTTCGAAAACCACGGGGTCTTTATATGATCCTAGGAATATCCTAGGATATCCAGCCGGTTAATCTAGGTTCTATTGCAGCCATGGCACCAGCCGCCCCACTCGCGCCGTCCACGCCATCATCCGCGATCCCCCCGACGTGGCCAGCGCGGCGCGGCAGTGCAGCAGCTGAGGTCGAAGACGTCGGACAGTGCGCGGGCCCTCACCGGGGAGTTCAGCATGGTTACTGGGATGAAGTCATCCACTTGATAACCCAGATGCTCCATGGTGCTGGAATATTTACCTACAAAACTGGGCAATTTTTAGGGTAAATGTAGGTAAATATTCCAGCACCATGGAGCATCTGGGTAAGGTGAAGCACCAAGTATCTGATTCCCTTCAACTGTTTGGGAAAATCAGCTGGTAAATCATCAAGGAGCCATGTTCCATTGCCCTGTGAAATTGCCAGGGGGGTATAAGTTGATTCGGAATTGTCACTGCAATGTGCCCATCCCCAAAAAAAAGAAAACTAACTTTTTTGATCATGTTTACCTCTCATGTATATAGTAATATTTCAAGTAAGAGTTTAATAATGCTTGATACTGATGAATCATGAACGGACCCTACAGCTATGTTGGTTCGTTTATGTTCAACCTAAGTATACCTACCATTAACCCAAAACCAACATTACCTACCGTTTGGGGCCCAACATTGCGGGCTGACCCATAAAGTGAGAATCAATGTCTTTGGGAAAAGTGACTGGTGGACATACATAGCTGGTTCCATGCCAGTTTCAGTCATAGTCTTGGGTGATGAATCTGTTGGAACAAATTAAAGCTATATAAGTCGACTAAAGCATGATAGTTCATCATCAAACATGGGGAAACGGGATGACCCAACTGAAGTTGAGATATTTTGTTGGGGAGAAATGGTGAGTCTTTTGTTGTCGAAGAAGTCATTCTGATCAATATCATTACCATCAAACTGATATTTTCGCCATCAAATATGTGAAGACTAATATCATTCACCTTCAGTTGCGGGTCACTTGGATCTGACAGACGGCCACAAACATCTTTAACAAACACTCAGTGCCCACATAAATCAGACTTTACTCACAAATTTTGGGCAGCACCTTCAAGCAAATCTGGGAATTCAACACTATTTATCAAGGTCAGTAGCTACTAACCCCCTGCTATCTACGGCCATGTCACAGAGAGCAGAAGCGATCGCAAACATCGTCGCAGGAGGCGCAGAAGTCGGAGCCCTGTGCCCCCTCTCCTGTAATTCGGATGGGGCCGCAAGATGACAGACTTTCCCTAATTCACCCGAAGCATTCTTGGTCTCCCAATTTTTCACCATTTTTGGATGGCTGAAATATGCTAAAATCACCATTTTGACTCCCAAAAGCCCTCGGAATTTCGCGATTTTCCGCTCGATCCAACAGAGTCCACGGGTGTCCTGTTCTGCGGCGCAGTGAGGGCTGCGATGCAACGGGCAAAAACCTGACCCAGTCTGACCCAGTCAGGACAGCAGTTTCTGCGTCAGTCATGTATATAACTTGGTAAACCATATATAACTTGGTGAACTATTTGTAACTTGGGAAAAATCCACGAGTTATTTATAACTTGGTGAACTTTGGGGTTATAACTTTGGGGTGTAACGCGTATAGTTCATGGATGTTAATGGGTTTATAAGCCAAGACTTGCAACTAGAAGAAATAACACACAAAACACTGATTTGACTTGATCTTCATGGTTCCCCATGAATGAAACACGGAACACCTATGGATTTTTCATATCAAAACAGACCATACCATCGGTTTCTAGCTAGCTTGCTAGGACCTGGGATGAAATCAACCAATCAAAATCACCAAACCACTTGAAACTCGCTAGGTCATGTGATGCAAAATTAAACACCTGGGGAACCACAGACTTATATAAGTCTAAAACATAGTATGAACATCATTGTCATCATGATGAACCATTCAATTCTTGAATGACTTTGACCCATATGGGTCAAGCCAGGCCTCCTCCATGAGATTTGGATCTCCCCTGGCCGCTGCGAGTCCCTCGGATAAACCTCAGCCGATCTCGGCCCTGGGCCCACTGCGCAACCGTCCAACTGGGAAGGCACAATGGGGATTTAACCAAGAACAATGGGGATATCACGGGTGTAAAAACATGGTAAACCCAAGCAACTTGATGTGCAAAAAACAGAGATGCGGCTGAAAAGTCGGGTATACCCATCAAATGGCCACTGAATGGGAAAAATGATGATTGACCCTGGGTTTCAGACAAACCCACATATAGCAATGTGGTAAGCCCATGTAAGCCCAACAATACAGCCATCCCCAACTTGACCAGAATTAGGGGGCGAACAGCCATCCTCAATCGACTGGTTAAGGGTTTACCATATCATGATATCATGGAACCTCATTAAGCAATTGACAATTGAATATCGTTAGATCAGTTAATCCAAAAACGTCAGGTTGGTGAACATAAATTAGTGCAAATTTAATGAAGATAGAAAATGTTTCAATCAGTTTCGTGGCTTCAACCAATCTGAAAATAGTCCTGAGGGATCATCATTCCAGGCAGAATGGAACAATAAACAACATGTCAAACCAATAACCCAAAGTTCAAAGTTCCTACATGAGTGAGGATAGAATCTCAAATGATAAACATCCCACCATATCTTTGAGCATGAGTGGTCAGACATTAAATCATTCATGTGTGAAACCCAATGCCATAAACCTGCCATTTGGGGATGGTTTACACCACCCATAAAAATTGTGTTTTTGGGGAACGTTGATTATTGGGTTTACCACATGATAGGTGGTGGCCCCTAGTTATGTATGGGATTCTATATATAATATATAATTATATAATTATATAATTATATAATTATATAATTAATTATATAATTAATTATATAATTATCTATCTATCTATCTATCTATCTATCTATCTGTCTGTCTGTCTGTCTGTCTGTCTGTCTGTCTATCTCTCTCTCTCTCTCTCTATCTCTCTTTCCATCGTCCATCAGACTCCTATATTTGATGGTAACTTTCCTGTAGGATTTTCCCAACAAAACCGATCCAGGGAATCCATTTTTGCGAAGATTGGATCATGCCCAATCTTTGGTGGCCAAAAAAATATCTGCTGGTTATTAACTTCTGGTTGTTCCATTAATTTCTACCTATCCAAAAGTTGGGGAAGACTTTTGACGCGAGGATCCCAGGATGGGCCCAGCGACTGTCCAAATCTTCCAGGTTTTCCTCAAGAGGCGGAAGATCCTCTGCGGAGTGGGCTAGCCTCCTGGCGAGCAGATGATCCGATCATCCCAGGGGAATGGGTGCTTTCCACCCCAAAAAAAAATGAAGTTGTGAATAAAGAAAATGAAGGGTTAAACCAAGAAAAATGGTTGGATTTACCCAAAAAATGCTGCTCACATTTTTTTTGGATGGTTGAAGCCCAAAAAATACAAGTGTGACCAACATCAAGTTGGCTTTAAGCGATCAAAAATTGAGATTCAACAACCAAAAATGATATATACATCACAAAAATGGTGCTTAACCATACAGCACATGGACCATGGATATTAACACTCCCTACATGAGACTGCAAATGAATGGATCCAACCATTAAATCAGGGTTAGAGTTGCTACCTCCACAAAGGGGCTGATGGTAGTAGCCCATGATGACTGTTTCATCGCTGCGCGTTGTTTGAATAAAATGAAAAAATAAAATACATGAACTTGTAATCTACATGTAAAATGTACTCTCTCTCTCTATATATATATATTTATTGCAAAAATTAACTATACCATATCGGAATACATAATATGAATATAATAATAATATGATTAATATACATATATCTATAAGGACGCATATCTATCTATCCTATGTAATTTTCAAACATATTTATACTCTACATACTGTGTTACTATACTAGACTATACCATGAAATATGCACATCTTCTCCTTGGTCCCGTTGAGCTGCCGCCAGCAGGCGAATCAGCAGGAGTGACCCCAAAGGCCCGCAGGAATCCTGTGGCCGTTGACATAAAAATTTCCGGGCGCCAGAGGGGGTACCCTTTAGTAAACTAACGTAGCTATGAAAGATGGGCCATTTAGTTCGATGATTTTACCTATTAACAATGGTGATCTTTCATAGTCATGTTAGTCTACCGGCGGGTACATCATGAAATTGGAGAGCTGAAAAAAGTGTCCGAAAACATCCCACAACGGTTTCCAGGTTCCATGTGTAACATCGATCTCCGGAATCAAACGGTGGCACGCCATGACGTCCCCAGCAAACCTGTATGGAAGAGGTTTTCTAGTTGGATTACTGTAATTTGCCAGTCCCAAGAACTTTTGCTGACCTAACATAACATGGCAACTGGATAATTATAAATTCGGTCTTAAAACATCTTCAGAAATATATCACTATAGAAATTCTAGAGTCGTATAGATGATATTGCACGATATTAAGATATTAAAACATGAATCCGGGACTTACCATTGACAGTTGTAATTGCCGGTGACCCAGACCCAGCCTTCTGCTTCCCATGCACCCGGCTGCCATTGGACTTGGAAGCTGACTGAAGGGCTTTCACCTAAACTGCTGCGTGAGGCTACTTGTAGTGATAATTAGCTATTTATAGTATTCTACAGGCTTCTACAGGTTACATGAAAAAAACAATTCCTTAACCATTTATACATGTTTTAATGTGCAACTATATAGAAACCCGTACAAGGATAGAACAGCAATTCATGACTATTATTAGTAGGAATTTACATTTTCATCTGTTTTGGGGGGGTCTAAAACACACTCACACAAATATATATATATATACATGGATATATATGTATATATGGATATATATATATATATATAAATTATTCATATATATATATATATATGTGGATATATACCATATATATATACATTTGAGTGTGCTGGGATGTGTTGGGCATCGTCCCAGGTAGGGAACAGAATAGGGCAACCAGAAGATCTGCGAACACAGCTGGGATTGCCAATGGGACTACCCCAATGAATCAATTACTGCTGATCTTCCAAACGTTTCGGTTTCTTCTTGGTTTTATATGGTTTGATCCTGTCAATGCCCTTCAATCCACATGCTCTTTCCATGTTAGTGAGATGTGCCATGGAGGTAGTTGACTGCTTCTGCTTTGGGATTTTTGTCTTATTTATAACTTATAAACCCATAAAACCATATAAAACCCATAAAGCACTTTACAAGCCACTTATAGTATCTTATAATCATCCCCAAAACGATCGGAAAGTAAATCCCCATTCTTCAAGTAATTAGTGGAGATTCACTTTTCTATCTTTTTGGGGATATACCCTCTGGTAATTTAACATAGCTATGGAAAATCACCATTTTTAATGGGAAAATCCATTATAAATCCACTATAAATGGCCATTTTCAATAGCTATGTTAAATTACCAGAGGATACATCACTTCCCCAGCCATCGTCCAGGGCACCAGCAGCCACCGCCTGCAGCACTTCGGGCGCGAGCTGCCGAAGCGGCGCCAGGAACTGCTCAGTCGAAGCCTCGGTCTCCAGCAGCAAGGCGTGCGGCAGCAGCGCCAGGACGCGGCCCTGGTGTTGCTCGCGCCTGGCAGCTGGGGAAATAGATAGGGAACGTGTGGAGAAAATATATGAGAACCTATGGGAAAGTAGGGGAAAATGATGGAAATCCCAAAATCATTGGAATTTTTTGAGGGGGAATGTCGGGAAATAAGGGAAAGATGCAGAAGAATGGCTGGAATTGTCAGGACGTTTATGAGGTTGGCGCAGTCTTAGCAGAAACGTGTGAAAATCCCATTGCTATGATCCCCCTGAAAATCATTAATGCGATCAGTAGATCAGACTCCAACTATGATGGAACATGATGGAACTCCATATTGCCATATTTCAGGTATCCCAAAAAGATCCCAAAAGGGTCTTGGTCTACAAAGAAGGCACCTAGGGTGCCCTCCCCAAGCCTGGCATTCTTCATCTGCCCATCATCGCCATGGCTCGGTGGAACGTGTTACATCGCAGCATCAAAACAGCCATACCTCTTAGGGTTTGGACTTCCTGGCTATAGGAATTGTATGGAATTCTTGGGTTGTGAAAAATCCGAATGGTATAGGAAAAACATATAAAAACATGGCATCTTCGAGCTGACCTGTTTTTTTTTCCAGCCTCTTTCAGAAGGAATGGCCAATCATTCATCGATTATCGTCTTGTGTAGCTTGGAACCTCCACATTCCTTGTGGATCTTTTGGAAAACTCGATGTCTGACCCCCGTCACTCGTCTTGGCTGCCCCTTCAATGTTTGGGGAAGGGGAGAACAGGGGGAGAACAGAAAAAAGAACTCGCATTTTTGAACAAGGGCATGCAGCGGACACACACATTTCTTCCAAATGCAAGCCACGGGGTTAGTAAGGATTAGCTCTGCTAGAATTGCCAAGCAAGCATGCAGTCAAAGTATGCCAAAGTAATGCCAAAGTATGCCAAAGTATGCCAAAGTCACTCAATTCAATACATATATCAATCATATATCTAGATTCAGATTTACTGTAGTCTGTAGTAAAGTTTGTATCTGGCAAGCCGGGACTACCCTCCCTGGAATTCGATACAATGTCTTGAGACCACCCTGGGCACAGCTCCAAGTTGGATCAAGTGGGAGCATGGCCCACCGTTCTATCCGAACGTAGCATCCGGAAATTAACATGAACCTATTGACATAAGAAATCGATCTATATTTCAGGACAGGCATGTTTTCCCCATTCAGGAATGGGTTAGAATTCAAAACTCCACAAGACTGGAAGATTAAATTTGTTGGGTTCATTACTTAGTGCCCCATTTGGTCACCATAGCCATATTGCTTGGCTACCTCTCATTAGCTCACACAATACATTCAAACCCCTTACATGTAGATACAATAATCGGCCTTGGATTTTTTTGTTCGGTTGTTCAGCTTTTCCTATGCTTTTGTGATCTGTTTGCGGGCAAACCCCACGTTTCAAATCATCATCATCATCATCATCATCATCATCATCATCACAATCATCATCATCATCATCATCATCATCATCATCAGTTTTCCTTATAATCAACATGAATAAAATAATAGTTGATGCATTTCAATGCATTTCAATCATCAATTTTCCAGGTTTAACCAATGTGTACCCCATGTTTTCCCACGGTTTTCATCAAGACATCGTTGAGAGAACTGCCCAGGCGCTCATCTTCCAGCTGCTGCGCTAGCTGGGACAAACTCTTGGCATCATCGCCTGGGCTGAAATATAAATCATTGCTTATCCATCAGCTATGTTGGCTCTAAAATATAATACATACATATATATATATATACATATAACATAGCTATGGGCTATAGCTTGATATAGATTAATTATCTATGTATATATGAGTAACATAGCCATGACAAATCGATACTTAAACGGCCAAATTTTCTAGATGACTCACCCAAGTTGCAGTTTCAAATCAGCTCATGCTTTCCCAAATGACTGGATGGTTTCATAGCTTTATTACTTACACAATTGTATGCGTGGGTGTGTGTGCGTACTGTCCACTGAAATTTTATAGGTACGTCAATGTACCTCATAATAATGTGTGCACATATGTAACATATGCATCTTTATATATATATATATGTATGTGTGTGTGTGTTTGAGCATATACTTACATGCATATTGCGATATTAGATAATATACATGTTTGAGCATATACTTACACGCATATTGCGATATTAGATATTGTTGAAAAATCTGTATATAGGTACATGTATATAAAATAGGACTGATAATGATTGATATGGATTGAATGAAGTTCCTTGTTGTTCGGTGCATATGCCAATGAATTATGATAAATCATTTCTGCATGTCTATCCAGCATGTTTGTATCAGTGTGTGTGTGTGTGCGTGTGTCTTTGTCTTAGTTCTCCAGACCCCACATACTTCGCAGCACCGGGGGCTCGCCATTTTTGGTAGTGACTTAAGCGCACCAAGGGGCTGATACAGGCTTCCACCAGCAAACACCAGAAGGTCCTACTGGATGGGACCTTGCGCCGGATGGTGGATTCCCCCATGGCGCCGCAACTACCGTGTGGGGCTGGTAGTTTATACTATATAACCAGCCAATGGAAGTTGTAAATAAACCCAGTTGGATAATTACCATACTGGGGATGGTTCTTATTGGCACCGCAGGCTATAGCTATGGTCAACAATTGGAACTTGTGAATTTTTGGCACGCGGGCGAATCGAGGGCACAAAAGAGGAGTAATGGAGAGTTTACATGACATGTCCTTCATAAGCAGGCCATTCAACGATATCCAGCTTCGGATGGTGATAATTATTCTACCAAAAACTTACCATCTTCATGAAGAATCTGATGATATCAATATCTGATGAACATGATAAACCATGGGACTTTGAGGTACCCATGGGTAGCCTCAAGAGGCAACCGGAACCTGCGAGCTGCTACCGAGGAGCAGCCAAAAAGGACTCCTGTCTCGCGACATGGTGGATCCCAAAAAGAACGATGGAGTTGCTGGTGATCCGTGAGATTATCCATGATTATCCTCCCAAATCCATTTTTGGTCTTCAGAAAACGCATAAGTCTTAATCGCAAATTGAGTTTCTTGGGAAGTTAAAGATGTACCGCACCAAAATCGTGTCGCATCATTTCACATGTCACATCCTATTCCTCCTCATCTTGGGTCAACATTGCAATCCCTTCCCCCCAATCGAAACCCCGATTTCTTTCTGGAACTCTTCAATTTGAGGTCTCCAAAAATTGGGATGTCTCTGATATTCTCTGATATTCGAGGCAGGGGATGGCGACATGATCTGCCACCATTTGAGGACCACTTTCCGGCCACTTGGTGTCCTGTTCATCACCGGTGGATTCTGCAAACGCTTTCCTCAGTGTCTGAGACAGTTAGGTGGATGCAAGCAATCCATGGATGACTTCTCAAAATAGACGGGCAAGGGATACGACATCATAATACGATCACAGGAAAGGCCGGCACACACTCATATGCATATATATATATATATGTGCGTGTGTGTATGTGTGTGTGATTGTGTGTGTATAACACTCACACGCATACTCACATACACATTAGCATATATATATAAAATCATAATATATATGCAGAACATGCACAATCATGATTTATGTTGAGCCTGTAAATCCCTACGGGAGCTCAGGAGTTTCCAATCTAGACATCTGGCCAGACATGCTCAGTCATGCCATGTCATCAGGGACCAGGTTGAAGTAATTGAATATATAAGATGCCCAACAATCATTGGATGGTGTGCCCTCTGGTAAACGTTTACATAACTGTGGAAAATCACCATTCTTAATGGGTCAATATAAATTGGCCATGTTCAATAGCTATGTTAGTTTACCAAAGGGTAACAGTGTAACGCCAAGTAAAGAGGCATGAAGAGGCGCCAAGTTTCATGATGAAGTCGCTGTTCTGATCATAGGCGCTGCGCCGGTCAGGGTCAGACAAGACCTGCGATTGGGTCGGTGGATGTTCATCCAAGTCGGCAGCCCATAAATGATCATATATTTTCAACCGTCATATACAACACATATAGCAACCGGACAAGCGGGAAATGTGGAAATATACGAAAATATGCGGCGAATAGCATGAAACTAGCATCCTGGTAACACACTTTTCGGCATCTTTTTTTTGGGGGTTGCTATATTCTATTACGATCCTTGGATATGATACATCCAGTTCCATGGTCATGGCTTTGAAAATGTTCAAAGAGCACCTGGAAGTACAGAAAACACTTGGGACCATATTCCACTACACTGTCTGATTTTGATCACCTTCAAACAATCTCCAACATCTGTGAGGGAATGACCCGTCCAACGATCCCATTCCACGTTTCATCACGGTGTGACCCCAGCGAGCTTCAGGAGAGTCCACCCCCAAGATCAATTGTCAGCCCGCTAATTGCTATATATCTCTTGGGGAGGGTGGAGACGTTTATTACAACAAAATCCAACTTGATACCAACAAGTTCTCCCCCTTTGACCGTGTTAGAATTGAGCAAATTGTATAATCACTATAGATAGCCATACTGGCCGTACTCCTTCATATCATACTATCCTCCTCACATGTTTCTCCATCTTTTTTTTGCTAGTTTAAACCGCATGTTTTCCATGACGCATCTGGCCTCATAAGCTTCTTGAAGACTTTGAAACTTCTCCGTGGCATTGGGATCTTGCTGGTTCTTATCCTTGGCGCCACGATTCGAACCGTGGCCAGCCATGGAAGATGGCATCTGTCGGACATGAATTTCCCCAGTGGAATCTCAAGAGCAGTTGATTTCACCAAGGTTTTGAATCTTACCCGGTTGCCCCCTCCAAACCAAGAGTCGAGCTCGTCTTGGATCAGTGGAAGAGTTTGATTTTTTGTGGCACTGGAAATGCAAATCCACTCGCCCCAAAAAAACACCAACAAACCAGATCAAGCCAGGTTGTTGATTTGATGCCTTGGAGGTTGCAACTTGCTTATCACCCCCATTTTCTCCCAGCACCACAACTTTTCCTCCCAGCATCCGGATGCAGTTTCAGAGCCTCACAGTCAATTTCTCCCAGGAATGCTGGGAAAACGCTGTCTTTGAGCCAGTTTTAACCCCATTGAATTCGGATCAATTTGGATCATCATTCCAGGGATGAATTCCGGAACATAGTCATACATAGTCTACGTAGTTGAAACCAAGTGGATGGGGAATTATGTTCTATTGGCCCACTAAGCATGAAACCTGCAAATGGTCAAACCAGGTATGTACGTAAGATTTACATATTTGGGTTAGACATGCCCTTTGTGTTGCTGGCAAATGTTCTTCTTGGATCTTCCAACGGGGCATTTCCACCACTATCATTCGGTTGACCACTCCATTCCCGTGAGGCCCGTGCCAGCTTCCGGTATCTTAGCTCAGGACCAGTGACAAATACCCAGAAAATGAAAGAAACAACTTGAAGCAATCTATATACCTCCTGCTAACATGGAACCCAAACAAACAGGCTTGGCTTTGAAGATTGTTTTCTGATGGACATGCTACAGTTATGGTTCCATCCGAAGTTTTTCCTGGATGCAGTAGTGACATGTAGAGTGACAATGTTCAATGATTGTTCAATGAAACACATAAGGAGACAAATTACTTCCGATTTTCGGGCGTCTCTATTGACTTTCAAGGGCAGAACTGCTTGAAAGGCGAGCCAAGCGATGTGCGTTCAGTGTGTTGACTATTGAATATTGCTTGCACTTCAGCCAGCCCAGAAGTGGTATCAAGTTGTATCAAGGAAATTAAGCAGCAAACTCCGTGCATCAATAAGAATAATTAACCACGGATGTCCGCAGTTTTTTCTCTAAATCCAAAGCCTCTCCGACAGATGAATCCCCATGCTGATGGAATCCTAATTCGTGTGATTTCAAGCCCGTGTTTCGGCAATCCATGCGTTTCACATGTTTTACTGTCCGAAAGTCTCCAAGTCAGTATAGTTAGTATAGGTTAAATCCACATTTATAGGTTAAATATGGCTAAACCACGGTAAACCCACAGAAAATTCCACATTGCTTGGTGCCTGCACCGTGTCTCCCCACCATTTTCCCCCCCAAATCAAGGCTCTGCAGCTTGATTTCCTCGCTGCTGGCATCTGGAGCCACACCCAAAATCCTGGACAAGTCCAGCAAAAAGTTTCCTGCAACACCCCCCTTGAACATTATATGGTGATTATATGATTATAGGATATTATAGGATATTATAGGACATTTATATTACATGATTATGATTATATAGATTTATATAGTCATAGACTTTCAGATAGAGCAACCAAGTTACCCTCTGGTAAACTAACAGTTTGCAATGGAAAATCATTTTTTAAAATAAAATGTGCCAGTTTCAATAGCTACTACCAAAGGGCAATGCAATGACATGGTTCAACACACGTGCCATGATGAAAGATGGTCCCCTGACATTTACTGTGAGTTGTTTGGTTTAAGTTTTAGCCATTCAAAACATCGTTTTTTTTCACAAGGCTTCAGGGGCCAAATCTGGAAAACAAGCGGTTGTTTTCCAGGTGGATGCAACTGCCAGTGACCGTTGCCATCATGGCTGATCCCTAAGCGGTGGTATACCTACCCGTCTGAAAAATATGAGTTCGTCAATGGGAAGGATGACATACCATATATATATATATATTATATATGAAATGGAAAATAAAACATATTTGAAACCACCAACCAGACCATATTTATTCCATACCTCTTCAAAACGGCGATTTTCCATATCCAGATCTGACCATGGCCATCATGGCCATCATGGCCATCTGTCCAAGAAACTGGTAGTAAGTGCCATCACTGGCCAAGGGTGCATCCTCCATGGCTGGCGAGGCGGCGCCGCGCGGGTTTTTTCGGGGTCTAAGAGGTCCTGAGCATCCTGGGAATGTGCTGGGGGACTTTATGGTTATGATATGTTATGATAATTGCTGAATTATAAATGACATGTCCATGGGTAGCCCCACTTGGCGAAGTTCAATGGCAACAAATCTGTATTCAGACCACGTGCTAAGTAGAATGATCCTAAAATTGGGCTCAGGTTTTGGAATGCCACAGGGGCCGCGTGGTTACTTGGCGTTCTGCGGTGGCAGAAGCTGACACCAGCTGTGGGTTCCATTGTCCGCACATCTGAGCCAACAATGCCGGCAGCAACTGCTGATTCCTAGAAGCCATGGACAACCGTGGGCCCTTTGAGTCTCCCAAAGTATGTGTAAGCACTGAAGAGCTGAGATAGCTGGGTTACAGCAAAGGTTAGTGCTCAGCTCCAAAGTCAGATGCTTTCAAAGAGGAAGAAGCAACAGTCAGTTGGTCCATCACAGTTCCAGAACATGGGTGGAAAACATGTGGAAGACACATTGAAACAAATTGAAACATCTTGAAACTTGAAGCCCTCCTGAAACCCTATCAAAAGTAGCCAAACTTTGGTTTTCAGATTGTCTTCCCTCAAATTTCTCAGCGAACCCCTTGTTCATTTAGGAGATCCCCGGTTCCCACCGCATCCGGTCCCGGTTCGTCCCACCTCCTGTGATGCCAGCCGTTCGGCAGCCTGAAATGCTGCCACATAGCCATGTATTAGACTGGGGGCATGATGAATACCAACAAAAATGGTGGTATAGTGGGGATACAATGGGATATTATGTGGGATAATGGGAATATCATTAGGTGTATTCATGGGGATATCGGCAAACAAACAGGTTGATCCACAGCGAGACACTTAAAAAGAGAGGAAAATCAAATTTCGTTCGGAATTTTCCCAGCCAGTCATGTTTGATTAAAACTTTGTATCAAGCAATATTCCATAGATATTCCATTCCATTCCATTCATTTTCCATTCATAGTCCATCAATACTTAATCAATATTCCAATCATATTCGATCAATATCCCATTCCATTATATAATATTCTGATCATACTTGATCAATAGTTAACCAATATCCCAGTCATATTCGATCAATATTCCAGTTCATTCATCTTCCATGCATTTGTGTCAATAGTTCATCAATATTCAATCTATACGCCATTCCATTCATATTCCATTCATGTTCCATCAATGTTCCATCAATGTTCCCTTACTATTCCATTCCTATGTCATGAATTATATCCAAACTAGAATCTATATGTCCATGATTGAAGATCTTGATATTGCACCAGTGTACCACATATACAATATACATATGATCCTATGATGCTACCTGCCGGACACCGCAGGCATCGAGTTCACGGGGCACCTGAAAATCTTTCTCCACACTTCGTTCCAAGCCCGCCACAGCTTTTTCTAAAAGCTGAACGTCCTGGCCCAGGGATGCCAGCAGTTGCTGGCTCTACGTCGTGAGCACCTTGACAAACTGATCTTGGTACATCTGGCAAGAAGGCCTATAAAATCCTATCAATTCGAGTGCCACGGCATGAACTCACAAAATGCAGGCTCTGTCTGTCAACTTGAAATATGATAAAACTTGGCATTGTAATTCATCAGATCTCCAAGATGCGTCCCAAAAAATGGGACATCCCCTCAGCCAGCGCTTCCTCTGAGAACACTTCATTGGGTGGTTTCTTCTCGAAGAAGGACTGGCCTGGGACGTTTTCACCAGAGTTTCCCCACATGTTCTCTAGATTTTCCATATGTTCTCCAGATTTTCTCCAGTTTCAACCAGATTTTCTCCAGATTTTCCACGGTGTCACGTTTTCACCGCAGCCCCGCACACTTTCCCAACCTGGCCATGGTCCCATTGTGGGGCCCCCACCTTCCACTTCCAGTGCGGGCACCGCCACCGCGCCGCCCAACCTAGTTCGATGATTTTCCTAAAAAACCTAGTTCGATGATTTTCCTAAAAAACATTGTGATTTTCCAGAGCTCTGTTGAATTACCAGAGGGTACATATATATTCATATTTGCATAATATATATATATATATATGTACATATGTATGTGTATATATATATATAGAGTCTAGAGTTATATATATACAGAGAGAGAGTTATATATATATATATATGATATATATATATATATATTCTGTACGAAGCAAGGGGAAAATGCCCCCACAAAATGAGTTATAGTTTCAGTATGTTTGGGCATGATGAGTACAGTATGGCATAGTCCCACACAGATTCTTTCAATAAAATCAATAAACATCCATGACTTAGCCATTTCATTCAATGAAGATCTCTAAGCACCAGGGAGGTTCAACGGTTCCAGCCGCAGATCCGGCTGCACCGAGGGGCTCCAAGAGGCTGTCTGCAATGCCAACAGCCTGAGTTTGGTAGCAGCATGTAGCAGCTGTCTCTGAACATGGGGTTTGTACCCACATGAATTGCAATTTTGGAATAATTAGAAGAATAATGATCAACGTCATTGGACTTTAGGACTTTAGGACTTTAGGGTACCATATTTTCAGACAAACCCATTCGGCACACCCATCGACATTTGTAGGCGAGACGTGTTTCGATCTTTTTTGTGCGACCTCCATCTTTGAAGCGGTCTTGGCATCGAATTCTGCAAAGTTCGCAAAAGTGCAATTAGCAGCAGATCGAAACAAACAGCACCAGTTTACCAATTTCGCTGCAATATGGGAAAAAATGCTGGACCTACTTTTGGTCTCTTGGCATTCTCAGCAAAATACCCACCACCTTTGGTCTTTCCTGTGAAAATCTGTCAACGGGACGTACTCAGCCAAGATCAGCCAAGCCCGAAATCAATTATATAAAATGAAAGTCCGGCCACGCAACCCACCTAGTGTGTCAAACCCGGGCGTAAACCCGAAGTTGCCAAGTTTTGTGGAGCTCCGAATTGTCAAAATATGTCAAAATAGGTATGCTTAAGAAATGATGTTCACAGATTTTTTTTGGTTTACCACCATTCGGTTGGTTTCCTTACCAATTACCAGTGTTTTGCCCTAGCCATTGATCTACTGACTACAGCATGCTCCCATTATTTCCATTGAATAGTGCCTTGTTGATTGTGTCCCAACTGTGCGTTGATGATTTTCCCACGATGCCCCGTATCATCTACTTTCCTGAATCATATTCAACCATTGTATCACCACTGTTTCTGGATTGTATCTCCCTAATCCATGGATCACCATGTGAGCAGTGAAAATTTCAAACACTTTGCCCTGGAGATGTTTGGTTTTTGGGTGACCGCACCAGGGCAGAGAGCAAGCCTCCTGCCACAGCACCTGATTCAGGATGCATTTTTGGTGATGGGAACATGCCGGGGACGGGAGGGTCTCTAGTAATTTAGAGACGTTGGCATTGGACGAATTCCCCCTTATAGAGAATGTTCCCATTAAAACCTCCATCTAAAATTTAGTTTGGAGATTTATCCGGATTTCCCGAAAAAATACGCACTGACAAAAAAAAACAAGAACAGCCTCACTTGGTGGGGCATGGTTACCCCGTTACACCCATGCCGCTCCGTATTCAAAAAAATCTACAACGAGGACCAAAGAAGTAAATTGCCGCGGCCAGAACCCTGGGGCCGGCCTTCAGAGCCAATCCTCGGTGCGCATGGGAGGGTTACATACACCCGTTGCTGGTGCGGTTCCATTTTCTTGCTGGTGATAATCTCTAAAAACATCTAAAAACATGGTAAAACAAACATGGTTTCGTAGGGGATTGACACTTATTTGAGACCATTTAGGTGGTGATCGTTTGCCGGCAATCTTTTCATGCGTGCTATATCTTCATTGGTTTCTGCCCTCTGCACCATTGCTTCGACCTCCCGGACCCTACCCCTGGGCATGCCAAACTCGGCTTTGGCCAACGCTTCTTCGTCGGACAACTCCTGATGAGTGATGACGTCATGTGAACATGGGGATGCAAAAGTGAGAAAATGCCGATGGACCATGGAAGCTTGGGGGTTCTAAATGCTGAGACATGCCATAATTGCGTGGCCATGGTTCACATGGAATATTCTGAAAACTGAATCTGCAATGATCTGGGCAATTTATCGTAAATGCTGACTTGAGAATGACGCAATGCCGCGTGGTTCCCACAATACATTCCTTCATGAGCGGTGAGAGTGTTTGACGTCCCAACTTCCAGTATCATCCAGGCAATGGGCCGATTTTCAAGGACAAATCCCTAAAGTTATAGGGGACTATCCCATTCAAACCTCTATTTAGGGGGATTTTCTATTTTTCTATATCTTTAGTATATTTTTACTATTCTCTACATGTTGTTAGATGCAAGTCATTGGTTTCCACATCCAAAAACCCTGACAGTCCTCACTGGCAGGGTAGTGCACCGGGATGCCCCTGAGCATCATCTGATCCCGCAGATCTTCCACCTTCGTTGAGAGCAGATCGTCCCATGACGTGTGGTATAGACTCTGAGTCGGTTTCATTGGGGCTGTCATTGGGGCTGTTACTTTCCCATTTATTATTAGTTTGTGCATCCTCGAATTTCATTGGGTTTTTAACACCCAATATTTTGTAGCCTAAATCCACCATCATCCACCATTCAAACGCTGCTTCAATCCACCATTGGGTGAAATCTCTGGACCTCGCTCTCCTCCTGCACTGCCAGCAGCTCGCCCCCTGGGATGAGAATAACCGCCATGGATGGTGAATCTGTAATGGGTCATAGGGGAAAAACCTCATCTGGTTGGTGGTTGAGCCACCCCTCTGAAAAATATGAAGAGTTCGTCAGTTAGGATGAGTATTCCCAAGGTATGGAAAAATGTTCCAAACCACCAACCAGAAAAACTTCATAGTACGGTTAACTGATGTTAACTGATGTTAACTGATACTTATTATGGATGGGTTTACCTATCACCACTGTAGTGATCCAAATGGTTAACCTTCGTATTGTGGTTACCTGATGTTAACTATCACCATTTAGATGGGTGATAATTGATGATGAATCACTGAATCACTTAATAACTTAGCAAATATGACAACACACTAAAAATGAAATACTATGAAATACTTGTATAACGATTATAATGTGGCGAACACTTTTCCATCATTCAGGTGGTTATTAAAATCAAAACCACTACTACCCAAAAAGGCACAACAATAAATTGCTCATGGATTGGTTGGAGGCAAACATTGCAAGAAACCATAGTTGTTACCAGCTAATTCACAGGATTTCTGAAAAAATGGAGGGATGGCCTTGAAATATTGGGATGACAAATAAGTAATCAAGTAATCCAGGTCATGACCTAAATGATTTTTGACGTTTGAGAACGGGAAAAGACGACTGCGAAGGGTCGACCGTCTTAATGTCGTCAGCCCGAAATCCGGGTTTCCAAACCCATGGTGCGGCACTGCGGCACCAGCGGATTCTATGTTTCATTATGTTTCACTCTATTGACGGCCCGAAGAACGATAGATGTGTAAAAGATAGCACATAAAGCACCATCAAGATAGCATGGAATAACTCAAATGTCTTGTTTGAGATCCCTACGCATCAATGTTGCATGGAAGTCACGATCCTAAGATACCTGGACTCCGGTCAGAAGTCACGAACGAGTGAATATCTTGCGTTCCGGCTGCCCTTCAGAAGACGCTCCATAGCGTGTACCCAACGTTCAAACATGGCAATGGACAAGTTCCTTGTTTATAGATGAATTTCCCACTCAAAACCTCCATTTTAGGTTATTTCCAAGTGCTATGTTTATCTATGTTTGATGACACCGGAAGGTATTTTTAATAAATACCTCCTCATGCACCATACAACTAAGTGACTAACTCGAACATTGGCTTGAAACAACTTGTAGAGATGACCATGATGGTTGAATTTCCGGCCGTTTCTGCACAAATTGGCCAGGAGTCATTCTTGTGTATCGTTCCCATGAATAACTTGGGAAAGAGCAGCAGTTTCCATGATTTACCCATGATTTTCCATCATGTATCCATGATGCCCATGGTTTCACATTTTTTCCCCAGATCTCCAGGACCGCAACGACCATGGAAGACCTCTCCACGACAACTCTCTCCAGGGACCTTCGGCTTTCGCGAGGAGTTGTTTTCCGCTCCAGGAGGCGATGATTACCTCAGGGCATGGTGAGTAAATGATCAGGTGTATCAGGTGTAATGTGGGTAAATAAGAATAAACCATCCCCTGGTCATCACCATTTTTTTGGGTGGTATGTTTACCATTCCCAGTCATAGGTGGTTTATGACATTGCTTTACCCACATTACCTGGACCCCCATTTATATTTTTTTTTGTTCGGGGTTCGATTCTGAAATTCCTACCCGACCGCATGCACTCAAGTTAAAAGTGTTCGAGTTTCTGATTTTTATGCAATAGAAGACAATTGCCAGGTACGGTGACCAAGTGATCCAAATTCCATCAATTTACAATGAACGTGGAAAAATTGATATCCAAAATTACAAACCTAACTATTTTTCAATGTGCGGCCGTTTGCGGAAATTTGCGTTCGTTTTGTGGTTTTTTACGCTCGTTTTGTGGGTTGCAATTTGAACGTTTTTAAAGGCCCGAGCCACTTTGGTTGAGTCAAGATTAGCCCAAATAGCTTTGCAGGGGCCATTCACCATGCAAAACTGGAAAAAAATATGCGATTTCTGAAGATTTGTGCGTTTGGCATGTTCTAGGAATTTGTGATCGTTTTTCGAAATGTGGTACGATTTGCAAATGCACACGAGGCTACAGGTAAATATCGTGGTCAATTTTGGGAAGTCCACAAAAACTACATAAAAATACATCTTTTGCTATTTATTTTGTGTAACTGTCCATTTGCAGCAAAAACTAGAGGATTCAACTACCCATCCAAAGTTGGGAATGATACCATGATTATGATACCAGTGATGATGATAATGATGAAATGATACTCCTAGACTTTTGAAGACTATGACATGATGATTGTGATATAATGTTTCCATGTTTTCTTTAGACAAAGACATCGGGATCTTCGTTTAATGAGTTGAAATGCTTATATATATATAAATATTATATGATAGGATATGATATGATATTTTATTGTATTGTATATGATACTGTATGTATATATATATATAGAGTTGGAAGTCATCATCCGTTGAATCATCTTGCAGTTGGCTGTCAAATAGGTCACTGGAAGGCTAGGGATATGGTGTCGAAACCCGTAAGTAGACAGCAACGTGTTTCGAGGTTAGTATTCAAATAACGTTGACCCCGTAATTTTCTAAACAATAATTTTCTATACAGGTTTCCGACTTCTTTAGCTGTTTTTTTCGTCTTTTTCCTATACTACAAATAAAATATGATAAAATCAAGCCACATCAATAATGACCCGTCATTCTGGGTGAAGCCTGTTGAGGTTCCAATGACCCAGGTCCCTGGGACAGCCGTGATGAAATAAATTGGTTGGTGGGTTCATCATCCCATTTCGATAGTTGATCAGAGGTGAAGCCACAGAACATCATTGGTTACACACAGAACATCTCCATTTAAAATCCCCGTCTGTGAAATCCCCTTGGGGGAAGAAAAAATATGAACAAATATAGAAAAACCCACCAGTAGATCAATAATGATCAATAGATCATGTTCCAAACGGGTTTCACCATTTTTCCACGTCTTTTTATGTTGCCCATTGTAGCAACCCCGAGGTGGCAAGGGCTGGCCACCTCTGTCACTCGATCCTGCTTCACCAGCCGCCAGAAATCCGACTCGCTGATGTTGCCTCGGGTTCAAGTGGCACTGGTCTGTTGGCATAATGGATTTATACCTATGTGTACATATATATAATAGATAAATAGATATGTATATGCTAAACATATTTACAGTTGTTTTATTGTTTTCTTCCTTTGTTCTACCTTTTGTGTAAACAAAGATACTCCCGCCGATTGGGATCAGCTCTAGGAGATGTGCGGATGGCTACCCAAATCGCCGAAAAAGATCAGTTTGAAGGCCACCTAGTGGTGGTAAAAGCTGTGTCTGGTGACATCTACTGACCAAACTTTCTTTCTAATCACTTGGTCAAATCGTTGGGTTCTTCAAAAGTCTTCAAACTATTCCTTTGAATGATAGTTTGAATGATAGCATATAAACCATGAATGATAGTAAACTATCACTATGAATGATAGTAAACCAGTTTCTTCAAATGGATAATAACTGGGAATGACTGGCGCCATGTGGCTTTACAACCGGGATACAATCGATGTACTACATCCATCTCCAAAATTGAGGGATCATCCCAATACCCTGAGGAAAATGGCGACCGCGACCCCACTTGAATTCCATGGTGAAACATGGTGAAACCCTATGTTTGATGGTTAATGCATGTGGATTTCATCGTTTTGGGATCTGTTTGGTGTCTTGCGTTGAGAAATGTTGGGAACCAAAACTCATAATTCAATTGAACAAATCCAGATGGCCCATGGGAATTGAGATAAAATTTAGAGGACAAAACAATAATATGTACAGTATGTGTTCTTTTTAGGTTTAATATATTGCCAACTATCGCGATTTTGAAAAAATGCCTGATTATCATTAATTGGAATCCCTTGTGTTACCACCTCAATCCCTCTCGCATATTTTGGAACCCAGTGTTTTATCGCGAGATCACATTTGTTAATCATGTGTTAATATTTGAGCCCTAGTTAAACCACCATGTGTTTTTGATAATTTGTAGTTCGCTCTAATAATTTGATGTTTAAACGGTGCAAAACCCGTCATCCATTATAGTCAAAGCTGCTCAATTTTTTTTACAGTTCAATAGTCATTTTCGATGGTTCAACAACCAGTTTTCGATGGTTAACCACTCATTTCCGAGGGTAAATCCCGATTTCTGATCTGCTTGGTGGCTAAAAAAACCGTCCCAAGAATATGTGTCATCTCAACAAATCATCCCGGTGGCATTGAAAAACAACACGTATCTAAATCCCCCAACCAGTGATCCTGAAATAAATTAATTTTCATGAGTAACTCCTACATTTGTTTGTGAATTTTCAATCTTTTGATGGTTAAAACCAAAAGTTTGATGGGTAACTCCAAAATTTCATGTGTAAATCCAGATGGTCATATTGTTTTCCATGTTTTTTCATGGTTCCATAGGGTACATCCCATCTTTTTGATCGTTCAAACCCAAATCTGGATGAGTAACTCCAACATGTCATGTGTAAATCCCAATTTTTGTCATGTTTTTGATGGGAAATCCACTTTTTTTGATGGTTAAAACCAATGTTTGATGGTCAAATCATGTTAAATCCCAATTTCTGACGGTTCAACCCCAAATCTTGATGGCCATCTCCTAGTTTTCGATGGGTAACTCCTGGATTTGATGGTGATTTCACCAATTTCGTGATGGCTAAATCCCATGTGTGATAGTTAAATCATGCGCATCATCCCGGATGATCCCATTATATTTGTATTATTTTATGGTTGAACCATGCTGAAGCCCCGTAAAACCCCAAGGTTGAACCATGGTGAACTCCCATCTTACGCCAAGTCGCGCGCCGCCGACGCCTGCTCCTCCGTGGTTTGGCTCAGGGGCTCCACCAGCCCCGCGGCGCCACGGCGAGGCAGGCCGCTGTCCTCCTGCGCCGGCGATGGATTATAAACCACGGACCCTTGTATGGCCAACAGGAAAATCCCCACTTCTATCTGGTTTTGATCATGTACAATTATCACACACACACACACACATATATATATATATATATGGTGTATAAACCACTTACTAAGTGGGATACATATCCAAGTAGCTATACCTAGACATACAAATTAGGTTTACTTAGAGTAAATGATGGATTGTGATTGGCTCAACATTCAGAGCGAACATGGTTACATAATCATTGGCATCATTTGCAATCAATCCAGGTACCCCAAATTCTGATGGCTGACTCACTGACCGCCTCATGTTCCCTATTAAAATTGACCATTCTGATGGCAAATTTGGACTTTTTTGCAACTTTTGGATACTTTTGGGCACACCTGCATCCACTATTCACAGCTTCCATCCCCCTGTTTGATAACAACAAATCCATTGTTGATGGTTAGATCCATCATATTACAGGCTTCCATCTTGATGTTCACATTATATAATGTCCAAATTGCAGACCCATGATATACGTTCATATACGTTCAGCATATTAACCATAAATTGGCGCTCACCCCCGACATATCGAGATATTCAACCCGCAGCAATCCAGGTTGCGCTGGGCCCCGGATGGCCCCGGTCCCGCAAGGCCATTCCTTGAGGTCCCGGAACCTAGCTGCAACACCACTGAATTCTGGGAGAAAAATTGTGTGTTTAATGGATTTTAACCCATGAAAAATGGTGATTTAACCAACAAACATGCTCGGTGTTATGTCATCAAGACTGGGACTTCACCGGCAAAAATGGGAGATATCTTAACCTGGGAATTCACCGGCAACAACTCCATGGGAATATAATTGGAATATCATGGATGGCATCACCAATAATATGTTTTTTTGGTGTGTCTAGAAATTGTGCATCTCTGTTAATGGAAATTTCCACCGGGAAAATAATGCTGAATCAGTTGATGTGGGCGTAGCCTACTTTCAGACAAACTCATATTCAACAAGAAGAGATGAGAAAACTCAATGATACACACGCGTATATAATCATAATATAATGGGGTTGAATTTAGGTGCATTACAGTGTTTACAGTAAATGTGTAAATAACAAAACGTCAAAGTCAAAGAAAGCCTAAGAACATCATCCGCAATAAGGTCTTTGGACAAATCAAAGGGGTTCAACCTGGCCTGACCCCTTCCATGGCCAAGAAACAAAGGCATTGTGGCAGATACCCCAGGCGAGAAGGCAAACTGCCACAACGGTGGCGAGACCTGCCCGGCATTTTGACAGCCAAAAGTTTGTCCAGAAACTGTGGCATTTACGGCATTTACCACCAAAATAATAAGGTATTGCACCAAATATCCTGGGGATATAATAGATATATAACTGAATATAAAAGTTATATAATCACCAACAATGCCAACGGGGTTTGTCGATGGGAAATGCCCCAACGTCTGGCCATATTCACAGTGGGCCTGTTGCTCGTTTCTTGATGGCCATGGCGTTCAGGAACCGCGCGTGGAACCCACTGCGTTGTGCGTTGGAACAAGCTCTTGACCTTTGCAGCCACCGTGCTGATAAGCCTCGAGATCTTCTAGAGAAACACCCATTGGATCATTGATGATCATTGGAAACACTGCGTGACTTGTGGCGGTTGCCTTCAATTTCTCAAAATGATCGGTGGACCATGACGCATGAAGTCATCACTGTGGCAATCGATCATGTCCAGCCAGGGGTCTGCACCCCTTGGGCCAAATTGTTCGTCACGGCTTCCATGCCCTGTTGGGACAATCTTGGCCTGGCCATGTAATAAGGAACATGATGATAAACCATGGGATATTTTGTGGGATTTTAAGGTGCCCTAGGGAAACACACATGTGTCACACAAATCCGTATGATCTGATTTTTTTCGAACAGAATGTCAACCCTTAGTAACATTAGTAACCCCTGGCTGATTCAAAATTGAGGGGAATAGGGTGTCATCTGCTACTGACTGAAATGGTAGAATGCCAGGTGAAACAGCACAGGGGTTGACAGTGCCACCCCAGCAACGCAGCATTCCTTGATGACCGAAAGACTGAATGGAGGTCACGCATAGTTCACACCTTTCTGGGTCATTCAATTGGTTTATGATGAATGATGTCCACTACATTGTGCAGCTGTGCATGTGTATTTCAATGAACTGGTTTGGGAAGAACGTCATTTGATGTCATTTGACGTTCTGGGTAAAATGACGTTTCTTGCCACGTTGAGATCACACCCCAAATGTTCATCATGTCCTTCTTTGGCTTTCGACATTCCCAAATGATTTATGAGCAAAAGGCTGCAGCACCCCCTGGCACCCCCTGGCAAACAATTCAAGATCAAAACACATTTCAACAGCCAAATAGTCTGTCAGAGCCTTGCTACAACCCTGTGAGCCAGAACGGAAGCTGACCGAAATGATTTCCCCCTGTAACATTCCCCAAACTCGAGTAGCTCCACCCAGGCAAGAGGCACACAAGGTCTCAGTTTCAGAAGCTTTTTCGCATTCATGGTCCTGGTGAAACAAGGCGCGGTCCTACACTTGGCCTGGACTGATTAATGCGTGACCTAGACCTACATTCATGGCTCAAAAGCCATGATTTGGAACCGTCATGCGAGGCGCCTCAACCAAAAACAGGTGTTGAAGAAAAGTGGCAGGCACTTATGGTGGGTCTGCTTCAAACATAATGGGCGCAACGCAGACAGTCAGATTGAGGCCATCGTGTCATAGAAAGTGTCCTACATTGCTCCACGCCAAGAGAGCTCTCATTTGATGAGGTGGCCCGGCCGCAAAGTGACAGCGTTTGACGTACCTGACATGAGGCGCCTCTACTGAGCAAAACAGCCAAAGGATTGGCGCAAAGAGAGGATGGCTCTCAGAAACATCTGCAATGCAGAGACCCCAAGTGAAACAGAGTCTGCAGTCTGTGTGTATGTGTCTGTGCGTGTGCAGGGACACCAGCCTAGGAAGGGAAGTCTGCGTGGCTTCATAATGAATGAGCGTGCCTAGAAGAGCACGTCGCGTATTGTGGCGAGTCATCCAAGTCATTACTTCTCTGATCTTCTCTGAGGCTTCAGCCATTTCCTCTGGCTGTGACTGCCGATGCGGCTCGCCATATCTGCCAAACATCTTGAAAGTCACTGAAAAATGTGATGCACCCCCTGCAGCCGGTCCCATTTCATACTGTCGTCCTCCATTACTCCAACCTATGACTCTGTGCCAAGTTGAAGCTGCAGCAAAGACAAGCGCCTGCCAAACCAGTCATGCAGACTGTTGACTGCGACCTGGCATTGCTGGCGGCAGCACAGCTTTCAACCCAGCACCTCTCTGCAATATGCTGAAGCATTCAAAGACTCTCTACGAATGTTGTTAATTCCAGATGCTCATGTATGGAATATATACCTACATTTACCCCCAAAATGGCCCAAATGTCAAAAAAAAAATCCATACATGAAGCATCTGGGAATGGAGACTTGGGGAAAACGAAGCAGTTCCAAACTGAGAGTCTCGCAGCCTGTGTGCCGTTCTGTTGCTCGTGCTTTTCAGCCTTCGCATTGATCGTGTTGCAGGCAATTGGACACGCATTTCAGGGGCGATGAACAATCTACCGTTAAAAGTATGATGCGCTGAATGATGTTGAAATATGTTGAATATCTTGGATGTATACCCCTATGCGTTGATTCTGTTCGATTGCTTGATTGTTCGGTTGTCCACAGTTTTCCTTCATCATTCCTAGACCTTTTCCTTCTCGAAAGTTTTGATCCATTCCGTATTTTTTGGACGAACCGGATTGCACAAATGTGGTTTCAACCTCCTCGAGTTGCATGTGGATTCAGTTTGCAAGCCTCCTGACTGCGTATTTCTACATGTTTCTACATCATTTCCCCCGTTTTTGGACCCTTCTCAGTCCCAAGTTTCCCAAGTTTCCCTCCACAGCCGGTGCCTTGCCTTCTGCAGCTGCTGCACCTCGATGGAGCTGTGGGAACAACGCAGGCATAAACGCCATTCAAGAGATCATAGCACGGGCCCTTGTAGTGGGCCCTTAAATTCCATTCCTTATGTATGCCTTACATAGCCTTTTAAACCCCTTATATAATCTTATATTTATTTGGCCTTCTATATTCCTTATACATTTTTTTACATATTTGGTTTGCCTCATCAATCTGCATTAGTTTCCTTGTCCCAAGTTTGTGGGTCAGCAATTGTTTTAATTTCTTGCCCTTGCCCAACCGCAACTTTCCCAGAAAAGAACATGAACGGCATTTCAGAATTGATATTCTGTTTTTTAATCTCCAAATAGTGGTCGATATAATATATGGTGTTGTCAAACCCTAGCTGGCCCCCCCACATAGATGTCTTAGGGCCCCGAATGGGTCCCAAAATTAGGGGCCCACTAAATGAAGTGCAAACTATTCTGGCTTCATTTGGTGGGCCCCTAATTTTGGGACCCTACCCACTAGAAGGATACCCTAGGGTAAGAAAATTTCAGATTTCAGACACTAAACCCAAACTGAATAAAAGGATATCTGTCGCCTTCATATGGTAAACCTTTAGACTGAGGCAAGTTCCACATTTTGGCAGGGTGAAACTTCTAGGCACTGAAGAAGAGGGCACTATATACTAGACATCTTGATTTGGGCTGTAAAGCAGCGGGGGCCCAGGACCAATCAACCCCAACATTTCCACAAAAACAGCAAAATAAGGGCCCATCACAGGGGCCCATGCTATAACCTGTAGAGCCATATACACATGATCGGATCGAACATATCTAGTTTTATTTGTTTGCATGTGTCTATATATGTATATATCTATATCTCTATATGTATATATACTGTATATATATATATATTTATGTGTGTGTATTACTTGACTATTTCATAAGCATGTGAAATGCACAGTATATTACCTATATATATATATGTATAATTTATATAATTATTACTATTAATAGTATTATTGTTTTATCATATGGTACACATCAAGTGATGTGGAATGATGTGGATAGGTCCTTTTCCGGCAGGTCTTTCACTGCAAGCCCTCGCTGTGGACTGGCTACTGTTGCTGTTCGGGAAAGGAACACGTGCTAAAGCAAGCACAGAATAAGCACAAAAAACTCAGGTAGCTGACGGGAGACAAGCCGGCAAACGCAGCCAAGAGAAGCGCAGAACGAAATTCACCAAGGGAAACAGCTTAAGAGACAAAGCGGCAGCAACAAATTTGGGGCGGCCAAAGATAAACCGACCCACTGAGAAGTAAGAACCTCTATAGCCTATAGCTGACGCTAAAAAGACGAAGCAAATTGAAGCAATACAACCAGGCAGCAGCCAGGGGAAACAATGAAGGTTGGATTTCGAGACCTACATGCCTTGCACATAGAGCCATAATTTGACAGACAATTCTTGTCATGCTTAGTGTTGGGTGTCTGGTTTGGTGATATGTGGGACATCATCGTCATAATCATTATATTTGCTGACGGAGCTTGGTTGAGCTGTGGCAGAACACATTTGACGTCTCAGTCAGCAAAAACGCTGACGAAAATGAAGAATTTTAAAGGAAGATGATTACCGGGTTACTAAAGCGTATCATAGCGTATCTAAAGCGTCGCTACCAGCCCTTCTAGGAGTCCTGCAACTGCTGTGCCCTGGCCTCCTTCTGTAAAGTGTCCAACTCCTGCGAAACTCTGAGAACGCTTTGCAGCGTCTGCGCCAACCTAGTCCAATCCAGCCGAGGCAAGTTGTTTTGTGTGAGCCCGTCAATATCCAAAGACAAAAGCTGCAATCTTTGGGCACCTACAAGCTGCGCAACATCAACGACAGTTTCCGCAGCACGTCTTCAGGCCCCTGCCCCTCTGTTTCTTCACTCGGCAGCTTGGCATGATGACACTCCCTGAAATTGCAGGGGCAAGAAATCCTCCAAATTGCTTCCCGTGGAGGTGCACTCACTGGACGGAGGCAGGGCACGAAAGGAACAAGGAAATGCACTGGGTGCCCTGCATTGGTGCAAAGAGCTGACGGGACCTGAAGCGAACAAAACACGAGTATGCATTGTGGTTCTTTCGCGTTCTGCTTGACCACCATGCCAAACGTGTGTCAACGGCACGTATTTTTCATGGTCTAGGCCCCCGGCTTCTTGACAGCAACCTGCTGTGCCTTTACATTGCCTCTCCTGATGCCGTGACAGTTGCCACACTTGTTGTGACATGGTGCCACTCTGCAACTCTGCGGGATGTCAAACAGCTGAGGAACCAACTGGACGACAATGTCCTGCAGAAGAGTTGACTTGAGAGGAGCACGTATATGCCAGGCTTTACTTGCTAACCATTCATATTCCCCGACGTTTCAAGCTTATCGAATCAAAATGCTCGAGGCTCAAAATCACAATTGGCTTTGCATGTGTGTCTATGCCATGCGTGCAGGACAAACCTCACCCACGAGACGCCGAAGGCCTTTTGCCAAAGCCTGATCTGAAGCGGATGAAAGCAATAGGTACAAAGAACATCAAACAACCATACTAAAGGAAAAGTAAACGCCGCAGAAAATTCTTCGTTGCGTGTCTTGTTTGCCAACCCTCGTGTTGATACACCTCGCAGGTCGTCGCTATTGGTTGCCGTTTGCCTTCTGTTCACGCAGAAGTTCAGCTCTCCGGGCGTTGATTGCGTTGATTTTCTCAGCCTCGTGACAATAATCACCACTGTTCAATTTGAAACTCTGGGTTCTCTTTTTCAGAAGAAATTGCCTTTTCGTTTTGTTCCAGTTGTTCACATTTGAATGCCTGAGGCTCAAGCACCAGGACTGTGAAGACCCAGTGCGCAAATCTTGTCCTCCGCGAGTCTCCCAAGATGTGTGCTGCAATATGGGTGCATTGTCCAATGCGTCACTGCGCCTCTTTCCGTTTCTTCAGGCTCCACTCATCCATGGCAGACAGCAACGGTGGCCAAACTCACAGGCTTGGCCCGGCAAGGCAGAACCTTGCCCTCGCACGGCCCTGCTTGCCCTGCTTTTAAGTGCAAAAAACGCAGCAAACTGAATGAGAACACATTGGTGAAGCAAGCGGCATTGCGGACAACCAACATAACCAAGCAACACCCACCAATTGAAACATTCACTCACTGCAGTCACCCAGCCAATGACCAAGCACATTTGCAACGACACCGCATATATATATAATTACATATGATTAAAAAAGTATAAATATAACTAAAAGACTTCCGTCCAGTACACACAACATATCGCTGGCTATTGTGTATTCCAAATCTTTTGGCACTGCTCATGCCACTTTGTCAACGCCATCCTATGCTGCGTTAAGTTGTCGCAACCGGGACTTTTTCGGACTCTGGGGCAAGACACATCGACACCGTATTTTGGCATCCACAAACTCGAGGATCTCGAGGCTTGGAAAGTGAAACCAGGAACCGAAGTGAGAAAACTCACTTTCTGGGTCTAGGGCCTCATTTTTGTGGTTTTAATCCCAAACTGACCATGGCGAAATCGCAACATTTTTGTTGAGGTTCTGTGAAAATTAGAGAGTTCCAGTCCTTAGTCTGCAGCCTCGCACCTACTTCATGGTGCATTCTGATTAAAGGCATTCCAGAAAAGGCTGGGCCACGGAATTGTTTGCCACGCAAAAGTATGAAGTAAGGGGCATGAAAACTGGATCCGGATTTGACCTTTCAAACATCGCCAGGTCATACTCAGTTGGAGTTTGAACTTCTTCAGGACACGCTGACAGCGCTGGAGGCACTGAAGGTATTTGAAGATATCTGGATTGTTCTGGACATCAAAGTTAGTCAATAAGGGACAACAACTGGCAGATAATGGGATAAACATTTGCTGCAAATAAAGTCCATGTTGGTTAACCCACCATTCTTGTAATCGCCAGTGCTTTAAGGTGGACTAAGAATTTGGAATGCTTTGAAATATATGATAGGAGCCTTGAGGACCCAGCGAGAGTTTCGATCAACCGGTGCCCTTGGGGTGTGTTGCCGTGGAAAGCTGATTGGTATAAAGTGTATCAATGTCAGGTTGGCAAGTTTGATTCTGTTGCCTATCAATTTGATTTTCTGAATGCCAAACATGTCCCAATTTGTTTCAACTTGTAGCTCCATTCGTGTCACATATCTACAGACACAAAGATCTCAGCAAATGAGCAGTGTTCAAAATCCCTCTGTCATTCCATTAGTATAATACTATAGGGATTCCCCTATTGAATTATTGCAATCCCGAATATACTGGGTAGATCTGGGTAGTATAATCCCCTATACTATATTCATCAACCAACAGGGGTTTTGAACACTGCTCAAATGTATGAGTGCTTCTAACACGGCAACCCTCCGAGTGAAGTGGAACGTTGAACGTCACTCAGGTGTAGAGGACTGGGTCGATGGCTGCAGGCATGGGCAAGATCTTTGTGCCCATGGCTTTCCTGAAGGGAAGGACGTAGTTTGAGTCTCTGGGGATGGAAAATATGGCAGGCAACATGAAATAAACAAATGCTGCAAACAATCAACAAAATATGGGTGGTAGGGATATGATGATACTACTTTGAAGTTCAATCAACAATTCATACATCAGTTGAAACCTTCGCGCTCTGCAGAATAGCAGTCACGGCCGCATAAACCGAAATATTCGTCCCTGGACGTCCCCAGTAAGTAGAGCTGGCACATGCTGGCACTTTGCTACACAGTAGTATGAAGGTGGGTGGGCTGGGGTTTCCTCCAGTTGTGGGCTTGGGCTTGGGGGACCACCTTTGGCAGCTTCGAATCATGCTATATGACCATGTTCGCACTCTTCGGGTCAGACCTCAATTTGTGTTTGCCAAACTCCAAATTGTGTCGGTAAACGCCTACATGTTTGCTGTTTAATAATTTTTCACCTGATATCGTATTTCTCCTTGATACATCCCAAATTTAGCTGGGAAAACGAAATACAATTATATCAAGACTATAGAAACAACTATACAAAACCATATGCAACACCCAATTCAGTGAATATAAACTACCCTCCAGTAAATTAACATAGACCCTGCTAGATAGGGGTTGGAAGATTAGTTTCCATTAAAAATTAGTTATTTTCAGGGTCTATGTTTATTTACCAGAGGGTAATCTATATAGCCTGGACCTTCCAAATCAATCCAGATCCAAGAAATGCCATCGAATCAGTTCCCAGATGCTGCAGCCGCAGCAGGTCGATCCGGTCGCGTTGCGTCACAAAGGAGATCGCCAAGCCTGGCGAAAATCCATCCATATATATTATATTATATATATATATATGTATTATATATATATATATATATGTATGTATGTGTATGTGTGTGTATTATGGGTATAATGGAATAATCAACCAATAATATTCATGGTTGATGTGTTTTTGTTCATGGTTGATTATCCATTGATCAAATAATTTATGTATATATATATATATATGTATCATACAAAATGGATAATTTGGACAATCAAAACGGATTCATAGGATTCTCCATGGAATGCGGAGGTGCATCGTCATAACGGTTTGTTTGTTTCCTCCGGGACGTTGATGCGAGATCGCCGCCAAGCATAGATAAATTCTTCTATACAGGACTTCCATATGATATATATATATATACAATATCAAGATATATATATATACTAAATATATACTCTGAATAAATATACTATATGTTTATGCTAAATACATGTACTATATATGTATGTACAATAAATATATACTATAATATATATATATACTCTAATATATATACTACAGTATAATATAATATATAATATAATGCAAACTAATTTACTGTGTATATATATATGTATATACTATAAATACATATACTTTATATATATACACACTATAAATATACTATATACATATATATATATATATACTATTTATATACTATATATATACACACTTTTTATATACTATGTATATATACTATATATAAACTGTATATATATACTATATATATACTATATATATATATATACACACTATAAATACTATATATACACTATATATATATACTATATATATGCTATATTTACTATATATATATATATACTATACATATATATATATATGCTATATTTACTAAATATATAATTATATATACATATTTCGATCAATAATGGATACTTGTTGGAACAAATTGATGTTGAACCAGCAAATAAATGGACAATATGAATACAGTATATTAATATTGAATATTCTGATCCATGTTCAATATCTTACTGGAAAGACACGGTTAATATCCAAGATGGATCCCTTAAGACAATATTCCGGCTCTCTGGACAATCCCATTGGGTACTTGTTGGGCAATTACTTTGAATTCTGAATGGTTTCACGTTTCGTCTTTGTAATTATCATTGGAATATGATTCCCAAACTGGATTATCAATGGATATTTAATGGATAACTAACGACAATAATGGATAATACATGGATAGTCAATAATGGAATAATGGGGATATACTTACTAACACAGTAGTGTCACCATCCACGGGATACTGTTGATGGGATCATGCTATCCATCAGATATGATCGTATAACTAATGAATGGATATGAACGGATTATCAGGACGTATCAGGACGAATGGGATTATTTTCATGGGAATATATATATATATATTATATACCCTCTGGTAAACGAACATAGCTAGTCTTTATGGCCATTTATGGTTGATTTATCCATTGAAAATGGTGATTTTCCATAGTTATGTAAACGTTTACCAGAGGGTAAAACCACCATTTTCCCATGGTTTTCCTATGATTTTCCCATAAAACCACCATTTTCCTATGATTTTCCAATAGATAACCAATGGACTTCTTCAGTCCGGTGTTTTACCAGCCATCCGTCCGTGTTCGCTGGGATGTCACCGGATGGGATCGCGGGGCACGGTACATGCACGACTGGGAATGATTTATCCAACGAAAATTGGGATGTACCCTCTGGTTATTTAAATGGGTAACACAAAGCATCTATTTCTATGGACCATCTATACCATGGATAGAAAATCAAACACGCATTTTTAAGAACGCTATAAATATATGGGCCCCTATGATTTAGCAATGGAAAGATCCACCCATTTTTAAGAACGGTAAACCATCTATTTCTATGGACCATCTATACCATGGCTATGTAACAAATAACCAGAGGGTAACCAACTCCACATTGATGAAACTAAGGGTCACTTTTTGAATGGGATGCAACGGGGATGTTCGACGATATCTTATGAATATTTTGCCAACTTGATATTATTGCGGTCTGTCTATCTGAAAATGGGGGACTTTTTTCCACCCTTAAATGATGGCAGTCCAGTGGAAATTGGGCTTCAATGGGGTTCTTATCCTCCGGTAATCAAACACAGCAATTGAGCAATTGAACATCCCCTACTTCCTACGTCTAGATGAGTTTCCCATTAACACCTCCAAGTTTGGTTCTATAGGAAGCAATTAAGCAGCTTTTCGCTGCAAACATGAACAATGTTCAAATGCGTTTGACAAACAAAACGGTGTTGAACCAGCAGACCAACAAAAACGACTCTTGAAGCAACCTTCATCCAAAGTGTCGCGAGAAATCAACATTGATAATATTGGATAGACATGAGCATGTTGCGTATTCCAGTCATCTTTTGCGGTAAAACACACTGATCAACCAAATCAAGCAATCGCGGGGATTACCAACAATGTGTTTTTTTTCTTATCGGGGTTTCCTTACTTGAAACTTGAAAGTAAGGAAAATCGCCCAAACAAGAATACACCAACTATTCACCAAAGTGTGTCAGATTGGTCACTGACTATTTAATTGGGGGATTGCTAACCCCAAACAGGTGATAAATTATTAAAATTGGCACACCCACCTCTTCATAAAGTGGCAGTCTATGAATGTTAACATCTCCCGCTATCTCCGAACTCCACGGCCGGCCTAAACGGCTGAAGCGGCCGGTACGGTGCAAGTAGGTCTGAGGCCCCCGAGGAAAGTCGAAATTGATCACCACCTCAACACAAGGAAGGAAAGAAACAGTGGTGGACCTGGGGATTTATTTCTGGATTGTTGGGTAACTGATCGTTTGGGTAGCTGATCGTATCGCGTTAATTGCAGGAAAGAAATTTTGAACATGAGATTGGAAAGGTTCAACGCACCCTCTACACGTGGGGTGTTCTTCGGCATTTTGCACTCCAAGTATGGAAGTGATGTTCGACTAATAAATGGATACAGTATGATAAAGTATACAACCATCGTTGTATATAACAATAGTTATATATAATACCGTATAATATACATAAATGGTTATACTAGTATACTAATATACAGTATATAACATTATATAACCATCGTTGTAAGGCTGATATCCCAACTTGACTTCACCATGGTTATACCGGCTATACCGTAAGTCCTGCACCGTCACCATTTGGGGCAACTTGGGATGGGATAGCAAGTCACAGGTACAAACACATTTCTATTTATATAGATAAATTACAAAAGTTAACAACGGAAAAGATAGAACAGTAAGTCATCACTATTGTATAGTAGTAGAGTAGGATACTTGTCTATCTTTTTTGGACCTGCTATACTGCATATAAAGGGAGAATTGTGCATATTGATCTGCAAACCATCAATCAAGACGGGCACGGCCTAGGGCCTATGTAGCCGAGAGTCATCGGGAAACCATGTGAGCTCCCGTCAAAAATTGCATCTCAGTAGTTGCTATTATCGGTTATCGGTCATCGCTTTTGGGGGGCCATATCGCTTTCCGGTGTTTTGTGCCATTATCGCCTTTGCTGGGCCCTATCGCTTTAGGGATCTTTACGGTGTTTCGTGCACATCTCTAACAAAAATGCTTCTCCAATACTAGAGTCTTCAACCATTTTGACAGTAACTCATGTATAGCTTGCTACTTACCAAGTCCTTTGCTGATTGACAAACTGTTTCTATGTTCCAAGTCCGTATGCGATTCTTGGATTTCCATATCCGTAGCATCATTGGACTGGACGGGTCGACCTCAGCATTGTGGGGACATATCAAGGGGTGCTCTTCATCAATTTGGAAGAATACTCAAGGACCTGTTGGGATTACTGAGAACCATACCCGTGATTGCCAACATCTCCGACCATCAGCACTAACCGAAATGGCCACCCCCCGGGAAATTGACACTGTCCAGACATCCATCCTCATCATCCAGGCGCATTGACCGACTCTGTCTCGATGCCACGCATGAAATGCGAAGAACACACCATGCTTTGACAAGCTCCAGACCACGCGTCTTGAAGAACTTGTTGTCTCTCAGACTGAAAAAGGCCCGGGTGGAAGAAGAGACATGGGTAACCTCACAGCGGTTCTGCGAAAATGGAACGTGTTTGCCCCTGGAAAAGATCACGACATAATGAAAACAATAAGGGGGTGGAATACAAGAAATACAAGCAACTTGAAACCACCAACCAGAAAATACCGAGTTCTCAGTAGAAGAGACGCTAAAGGTGGGATTGGCACACCCAAAAGCCAAACCATTTGTCCACAGACTAGGGGTCCTCTGGTGAAGAATCTTCTAACCGCCAACGGACAATAGATCCCAAAACACTATAATGTTGATACATTAATATGCATAGCCCTATGATTGCTTCTAATACCTGCATGTGTGCCGGTTTAACTGCCAATCTGAGTGCTTATCTTCCATGCAACAGGATCACCCCAGGTCGACGCATGGGTTGGTGTCTTCCGAGCGACCCAAATGCGTCATCTTCCGGGCGAGCAATTTCACGCGAGTCACCGAATTGCAGAAAATGATGACCTGCTTCGGGGCACTGGCGAGAATTATTGGGGTGTATTATATCCCAAAGGATCCATGGTGCTGGTATATATGCTAACATTTGGGGTATATTGATGGTAAATGTTACCATATATGGCATACATGGATCCTATGGGTATGCTGTTGCAGATTTTGGGGATCTTTAGCGTGTAAGACACTTACACCCCCTGGTGAACCCAGCCGGAAAAATTCAACGACTGGTTTGGAAACCACCTGCCATCAGTCCCCGTCGTACCATCGGGTGTTCCTTCCAGAATCCTTTGAGTAGAAATGGTTTCATTGAAAAAGGCCAATTAGAAAGCCAGCATACAGCATCCAGTTGGCCATGGATATACATCATTGTCTGTCTACCTGTCGTCCCAACTGCTTGAATAACCTAAATGACAGTGTTGTACCCAATGGAATACCAGATCTTTAGGATCTGCGGCTCAAGATGAACGCCTTAAGCATCCAACAGTCAGTGACTGCCCAGCTTTGGCCAGCTCAAAGGGACATGAAACACTCTAGACTTAGACCTTGATTGGGTTATCAATGGCTTCCCCCTAGCCTATTCCCATTTGTTGATATTTGTTTGCTCAACGAAACCCGAAGTCTTGAATTTCTGGACATTTTTGGGGGGCATCCTTTCAGCCCGACCCTTTGGGGATATCCAACTACCTGATTGATCTGAAATGTGGACAGCGCTTTCGTCAGGCAGAACACCTTTCGATTCCTGGGCACTGAATTTGACCGGAAGTGGGTCTTGGCTGCTTCGCGGGAAAGAATGAGGGGCACTATGAATTACTATACGCTTCTGAAGATTTCGACTATATAAGCCAACTATATACCGTAATAGACTAATTCTGAGGCAGCGCGCTTCATTTTCAGAGAAACATGTTGAAAATGCATGAAAATGCTGCCTCCATTTTAGGCAAGATCGATATCGTCAGGGCTGATGACTCCCAATACAAAAGGCATGAGCACGACTATGACAATGAATACACTGATGAGGAACATGGTGAGTTTTCCATAATTTTCGATTTTCTGCAATGGCACAGAGCCTCATCTGTCCCTACATTCATAGAATTGGGTTGAGCTGTGTGATTTGTGGAAATACATGGGGGGCGCACTGCTACTAGGCACATCATCCAAGCAAAAACAACTCCCGCCCACAATCCGTCCAGCTATATCTGGTTGGTGCTTTTAACCATCTTGAAAAATATGAGTTCGTCAATGGGAAGGATTAGATTATCCCATATATGATGGAAAATAATCCAGCCATGTTCCAAACATTTCCAAACCACCAACCAGATCTATCTATCTATCTATCTATCTATCTATCTATCTATCTATCTATATATACCCCCCGGTTATTTAACATAGCCATGGAAAATCACAATTTTTAATAGGTAAACCATCTATAAATGGGCGATTTTCCATGGCTATGTTAAATAACCAGAGGGTATATTCAGCTCATAAATCTCCGAGATTCTCCTCCACACAGATATAGAACTGCGAGACGCCATTGAGCGTCAGCTGCTCCTTGAAATTCACCTCATGCCTCGCCGATAAAAAAAGGGCAACCGCAACGACTCCGAAAACCCATCACATTCCCAAAAAATGGGGGGGCCCAAACGATAGCTGGTGCAAATAACTCCAATAACTATGGTTTATGATACTTATATAACTTATAACTGTACTATAGTTAATGGATGTTCATAGGGTTGAAAAACCAACTTATCACTGCGGGGCCCACATTCCTAGGGATGAAACATGCCGAGTGGATATGACAGCACCAGGCGCTTGCTTTTTCATTCGGGTGCCTGTCCTCCAATATACCCCACCTCTGGTAAGAACATGATCTTCCGAACGCATGGTTTTTAGGGGGGTTCATCAGTGCTGTCACTCGTTTTCCAACTGACCCAGGTGTTAGATGACTGGACCCACCGACCAAAGCGCCAAGTGACACATCTGTTAGGTGACAATTCTTGAAATGCACCATGGCACTGGGGTAAGTTGCCTCAGGTACCGCTTACCAAGCGAAGGTCAGCTGACGCTTGGAAAGCGCTCGGGTCTACGAAGTGGGTGAACAAGTTGTGGTGATCCTTCAGCTTTCAAGTGAGGTACCGGGCAATTCTGGATATTTAACAGAAACTCCACTCAGAAGCACCAGAAGAAGAGCAAGAACAATCCATGCAGCAGGACAGTGGAAAGAAACAACGGCACAGACCCAATGCTGTGATAGACCAAATAATAAGTAATAGACCATCCCCAATCTCCAGAAATAAATTGCGTAAAACTCCTAAAAACCATTAAGCTGGTGAATCCATGTGAATCCCAGATCTTTCGCATATCTTTCAGAGCTTTGGCACTGAATACATCAAGAACTGCCGTCTCTGCGAGGGCAGGAACTGCACAATGTCCTGGTGCGCAGAGAACTTCAAGGTGACACAACGGGTTCTACCATCATTATATATATATATGTGTGTGTGATTGTGTGTGTTGTTGGTGTTGTTGTTGTCGTTGTCGTTGTTGTTCTTGTTCTTGTTCTTGTTCTGGTTGTGGTTGTGGTTGTGGTTGTGGTCGTCATCGTCGTCGTCGTTGTTGTTGCTGTATTGTGTATATTGGACATACAATATTTCCAAGAATTACCCATTCCATTGTAATACATTGTAATCGTTATATATATATATATGTCATAAATGTAAACAAATATGTCTAAGGGACCTAAGGGAGAGGGAAAGAGAGAACTGTGGTTTTGGCTTCGGACATGATGCGTGATCAGTACAGGTGATCCTGGTGGAACAAATCCATCGGGGTTTGTTGGGGGAACCATGGGGAACCTGTTCTATTGAACGCAGGGACCACTGAAAATCTTCAACAGGTTCAGTTCGGTGATTCAAACTATTCTGCCAGGATGTTCTTTAATTTTGCGTGGGCAAACCAACAGGGATCTAGCATATTTGCTCTCAACTATCGGAGCATCAATTATCAATATATGTGCTCTTGTTCCTTTCATCTGCTTCATTCTTTATGGTAGTTTTCTATGGATTTCACATAATATATATATATATATACATATTTCTCATTATTTCTCCATGTTTCACATATTTTTGCCACTTTTCCAGCAGGGAATCCCCAGATGGTCTCAGATGGCTGTCCTCAAGGATCGGTAGAAGTTCCGGGCAGAAGAAACGATCCGCTTCGTCCATGACGATCAACTGGCATCTACTCCTGAGACGCGATTGCATGCGATTGCCAACGCGGTATGGTGCGGTCCCCCACTTAGATGGATCAAAAAAAACACAAGTTATAGATTAATGGAACATGCCCACTCTTATATATATATATATATATACGGGATTATATGGGTTATAATGGGTTATTATGAATTATAAACCACAAAAGCAAAGCGGGATGCACATCCAAGAACCCCCAAACTTTGACAAAGGCGGTTGGAGGTGACATGGCTTGCTGATTTCAACGACGGTCACACATCTGGAGTAGAATTTGGTTGTACAGATCTGCTTGTCTGCACAAAGGGCATCCCAAAATCCATAATCTATATATATATATATACTATAACTATGTATAACTATGTAAAAGTATGTATAACTATTAGTTTTTTGTATAGTTTTGTCATATAAAATGTCCTCTCTCTTTCCTACCAACACAAATCAGACTTACGATTTACCAGCCACATCCCGTGTATACCATCCCTTCCAGCTACAGACCTCTCGATCTACAGGCAAGGCACAGGTTGCAGGCGTCCTGCAAGACAGTGTATATCAGCATGCTTGCCACATGCTATCGTGATAGGGCTATGCCTCAAAACCCTGGTACCATAGGTACCCTAAAAAAGCTGGTTAATGAATGTTTATTCCCCCAATATGGTAATAATTGGTTTTGACCCATCCCCATAGAATGATTTCAACTGTGCATGAAGGCCAAGGTGCTAACCCGCCCCTGCCATCCACCGGAGCCTCGTGGGCAAGGTCCAGCAACCGTCCAGGGGTGGCAATCAAGATATGAACTTCACCAGACAAACGAACCAGATCGTCTCCTGATTCGCCAGGAAGAACTGGGCCAACTGGGCCAACTGGGCCCGGGTTTGCTGCACCAGATTTCAGTTTAAAGTCCTTAAACGACGCCCCAGGTGTTGCATCAACTACAAGCAGTTGCCTATTGGACACCACATGCCACTGCAGGCAAGATGCTTATGCTCGTCCCGCCCTTGGCCACAATGTACTTCATGTCCATATGCTTCCCAAGGAGTCCTCCACGCGCCGCTGAGCATTGGTTTAAGGGACACTCTTACAAGAAACCCATGTATATAGAACGCCTAAACCAACATGCGCATGGAGAAAACATTCTATATAAAGCTAAGCTAGCTACACATCTGATCTAAACTAAACTATGGAATCTACTCTAAACTATGGAAATTCTATATCATCATTATTATCACTATGCTTAGCATTATTGAAATGAACATATATATAATATATATATATAAATATATTATTATTATTATCATCATTATTATTATTATTGTTATTGTGATTGTTAAAAAAAAAACAATTAAGTCAATAATAAATAGTAATAATAATAGTAATAATCATAGTCATAATAATAATAATAAAATCTATGGTTTCCTCTGATTTCTCCAACCAACCCGGTGAAGCTGCCGCCATCTCCTAAGACGTTGGAGGTTTGCAAGGCCAGTTCTCTGGTAGGGACCAGAACCAGTCCTATGGCCAGGTTACCGTCGCCTTCTCAAGGAACAATCTCTAGGACTCTAGGTTTTGTTGTCTTGTGATTGTTTAAAGTCAAATCCCTCACTAAATGTGAAGTTGGTCAGCTAAAGTTCTCATGTCTCTTACTCAACCCATCATCAATGATGACTTAACCTAGCTAAGAGACCTTGAATCGCGTTCTTCGTAGAGTGACACTTCTCCAGCAAAGCTATGACGAAAGCTTCCGTTCTTCCACTGCCATTGGTGGCCTTTCGCGTTTGGTCCAACTGGCGAGTGGCTGAATCCCTATGAGAAAAAAAGAAGAGTGGCCCTATTCATTGCTTAGCTTGGATACCTGGATATGCCTCAAAAAAGAGTCTGTTTGATGTGTTTGATGTGTTTGATGTGTCTCTGTTATCGGGCATGGGGTAGTAATGGACAGTCAAATCATTCACTTGCAGCAAAATGAATGTATACCATTAAAATCCATTGAGGCATTGGCCTACCAAAACAAAACATACCAAGAAAGATGAAGCATCATGGGACGACAGAAATGATGTGCGGAGTTGCTTTTATCATATTAATAAGACCCAAAATTGATTAGCAATGAGAACTGCAACTGGCGGCCGCACCCACCCAAGGTAATATTGGACCTTCCAGGAACAAGCTGAAAAACTATACCCTCTTGTGCACGAGCAAAATATCAAACAGACAGGATCTGAACGTTTTACAGAATGGACAACGTTCCAACCATACCTTTCCACCCATCTTTGTCAAAAAGCATCCAAACTCATCTGCAGTAACATCAGAATCAATTATCACAAGTTCTGCCATTACATGTTTTTGGGCTACCCCATCTCCGCATATTTCTGGACCCTGGTACCTGGTACCCGGTGCCCCTTAAACGTTTAAAATGCTTAAAGGACCCGCCTTGGCCAACAAGCTCTTTCCCGCGAAGATCGCCAGTAAGCTCTGCTGTTGAATGGCCGATGCGGAGTTCAGTCCAGCTTCTTGGAGGCCCTTCAGCAACTCGGGTTTCCTCAGGGCCACCGTGAGTCACGGCGAAGTCTTCGACTTTATATACGGATTAATAGTGATCAATAGTGATTAATTTGGATTAATATGGATTAATAATGATTAATATGGATGAATAGTGATTAATATGGATTAATACCCATATTTGTAGCTATTTGTGGGGTGATTTTAAGTGAGGAAAAGGTATCTTTCTGAATGGTGGCTTGCTGGACTAATATTTTCCAGTCCGATGATTTTCAACCACAAAACCTCCATGGTAACCATGGAATAGGCATCACTACTATAGACTAGACTAATAGAGATCTATGTTACATGGATTAGAATCCACCATGGACCAGCTAGCAGCTAGTACAATCCCCCATTTTTTCACCAATCAACAGTGGTACTTGAAGTGGCACATGGGTCAAGTCGGCAAATAAATGGCCCAAAGAAGGCTGGTCCACCACGTTTCTGGATGTCTCATGGACCAAATGGAAATGTCACAAGAAATGTGCCGTTTTTCTCCATCGAACCGATGGCTTTCCTAAGCAAGGATTTATTTGCTTCCAAGGGTCTTCGATGGCTTATGAGGGCCAAAGCCACAACTTTTAAAACAAAGATCCTTTGGATTGATTTTCTAACCCTTTGGGACTTGGACCTGATTTAAGGCCTGAGGTTGATGGCTTCCAACAGGGAGGAGGAGGAGGTCCTCAAAGACGGAAAAAAAGGGATTGAGACGCTTAGAGGAAAATTGTACAACGCCATCACAGTGGGAGAGTGACATGCACACACGCACACACACACATGTATATATATATATATATAGTTAAACCTATATATATATATACATACACATATTGTTCCCCACATACGTAGATGTTTCATGCACATTCAAGATTGGAATAATTGCAGACTTTGACTGAGGCAAGAGGGAAAAATATCGCCAAAAATCTCAATGCAAACATGTTAAGAGGAAAGCCATCCACAAAAGGTGAAGATCCAACCAAAGGGCAATCTAATTCCCAAAGATTTGATGCCTTAAACGTGATGGAACAACGAAGATGACACAAGTATTGCAGGAAAAGATGACGAGGGCACCCTGACCTAGCCAAGCAAAATTAACCTTTGCTTGTTGTCCACCTGTCAGCCCCGGGCACCCTGTTATGAAATGAACAATCATCTACATCTTTTCTTAACAGACCATCCAGGGCCATCCACTGAACTCTTTAGATCCAAGTTTCAAATTAAAGTCTTCAAAGCCTAACCTCCCCTGGCCATTGCCCATATCCCAGTCCAACTGATGCGCACAGCACCCTGTGGTCGAATTGCTCGGTCCCAATGGCGGCGCCGTTTAAATGAATGGGGCATCTTCCACCGAAGGCGGAGCGAAAAAAAAACATGGCCATGCCCAATGGCAAAGTAGTTTCCAACCCCCAGAAATTTGAGTTCCATGGTATAGTTGGTATATGTCAGTATAGTAGTATAGGATAGTATAGGTCTGTGGTGGGAATGGTCCAAAAACTCCGGTAAATCCATGTTAAAAGGTTTCAGAAGTGTTGGAAAATCATGCCCGCGTAGAGGATGGCTAAGTCGGCTAAGTTCGATCAAACTTTCCCTGTGCTTCGGCTGTCCGGTTGGCATCCAGCGACTTTTTCTCTGGAGATTCTAGACTGAAACTGGCAGTCCCTGGAGTTTTTTGGCTGAGACTTGGTGATTCAGCAGGATCTTGCCCTCCACTCAGAGGGTCTTGGCAAAGTTACCTTGACATCCCAGTGGCGTCCGTGGCGGTTGGGGATCACGAACCGAAATCTCAGTGTTGCCTTCGATTTCAGGTCGGGTCACTGGGGGTCATTTTCGGGGTAATCACAGGAAACAGAAGATACGAATGGCGATCATGTCACCATCGAACTGATGGTATCGATTTGCATCCTGTTATTTGATTTCAATCAACCAACACGTGAACAACCAACCCCGACATGTGTGGGATGGGTGGCAAACTTCAATCAACAAGTGCAACATACTGCAACTTTCGAATTAGGGCCTTGGTCATAATATGTCCCCCAGGACCGTCTTTGACGGCTCAATTGGGTAAGGTCAAACCATCCCCGTTTGATGCACCGTTGCTTCTTTAAAGGAGGCTAACAAAGAAGGGGAAAAACCTCAACATCTCAGGATACATCAGGATGGTCCCATCCTGCTCCCCATCCCCTAGCTGCCCGCCAAATGGCTGTTGTCCAGCATCTTGCTGTAGGGACTGTCGCCCATCTGGCTCTTAGCCTCACCCGCCATCATGGTGATATAGCATAACCCACTGACTTTTGTAAAGCCAACGCCAATCAGGGTAGGTTTATGTAAATAAGGATGAACTTATATTCATACAATGATTCAACGATGTATATAGATTCAATTAGATGAAAATTAGATATCATCTAGATCCATTGCATCCACAATAAGAAATCATTTACACTTGAACAAAAACAATCACCAGAAATGGCAGAAACTCTGCCTTGCTGGTATGATCGATTCATGATTCACGTCAAAAATTGGGCCAGCGCTGTACGTCGAAAATGGGAGTTCAAGCAACAAAATATGCAGTTCTTTACGCTATAATATCTGGTTGGTGGTTTCAACCCCTCTGAAAAATATTAGTCAATGGGAATGATTATCCCATATACTATGGAAAAATAAAAAATGTTCCAAACCACCAACCAGATATGCTATAATAGTGAAAAGTAGTGAAACATCTTCAAACCCAAGCGACCAAACGGCCATAAACGACCCTTGTCTTGGAGCTTTCTGCCACTTTCTGCACCCCTAATCACCCATGGGTCAAATGGGTCAGGGCATACCAACACCACAGCAACTTCCACCAGGTCACAATATCTGCAGCACTACCACCCTGAGCAGGTCATCTTCACAAAGAGAGGCTCGTCGTTTGATATTACTCAAATCACTCAGCTCGCTTATGAACATCAAGTTGGATTTTATGGGAATTAACAGAATATTCATGTGATCTTCATGGGAAGTGATGGGGTATCTCCCACTTCTGCTTAAATGAACATTGATTTAAGCACCCTGTGAGGCTGCTGAAGTGCGTCACCATACCTCACCCCCGGTAAAGAGGACAACCATGGACACCATGGGAAAATCATCCCAAATCAACAATCTCATTGAGGTTGATTCAGAATGCCAGGCCATTGAAAAATCATGGACACTATAGATTAAACATGATTAATTAAACATGATCATACCTTACCAGTACGTAACTTTCGCCAGGGTTGTAGCTTTTCGCGGCCTGCGGGACCTTGAAGTCGGTGACCTGCTTCATGAGATCTGCCTGATCTGGCACCTTTCATCGCATGCGGAGGGATGCCACGAACTGGGATGGGATTGATGTTGCTTTAGGAACAGCAATTGCAACGTTTGAACCGTTTTCCGGGATCGACTTTAGATCATCTGTGCCTCATGATTTCAAGATATGTCAAGATATGTCAAGGTGTCCTACCGTTCTCTCAGGGATTTCCATGATACTCTAAAGTTTTAGTGTCCTCTTCTCTCTCTCTCTCTCTCTCTGTGTCTCTCTGTGTATATATATATATAAATATCTGCCCGGACACATATAGGCTGACTACCCTGAAAACATGTTTTATATTTTTTAATAAAGAGTAACTAAGTATGGTCATGATTTATTCCCCGGACAGAAACACAAACTATTATTCAAGGGGCTTTGTCGTTTGAGGTCGCTGCTATGCTGGTTTACTTGGTGCAGCACGGGCCCACAACAAATGACATGCACATATTGATATAATGCGGGTAATCCAATAGTACACCATCCCCGAATTGTAAATGGGTAGTAGTATAAAGCATCCCCCAAATGGTCAGTTTATTCTTGAGTTTGCCACACAAATTAATACATTGATGTATTTACATCCACTATATTACACTTAGATACACTTAGAGGGTTTGTGTGACTGAGCCTTTGACAAGTTTAGATAACCACGAAATCCACAATGAAACAGTTTGGGTCTTCAAACCACGCAGCATGGTGGCTCGGACCACTGCCAATCTGAGATACTGATGCCAAATGTTCCTCCATACATGTTTTATTTCAAAATCCACTCAGTCACCTGATATAATTATCAAGGCTAACCCATCATGTATTGTGTATGTTCAACTCCAAATGCCAATGTTCAGTCTTTGAATGGTCAAATCCATCAGATCCCAACTAGTCGATGATTTTCCCCATATTTCCCAGTTCAATTGTTAATATATCTTTAAATCAGCAGTTTCCAGAGTACAATTTATGAAAGTCACATAAAGTAAATCCACATGGAGGTTTCCAATCTACCTCCAAATCATCTCCGTCATTTTCGGATTTTCATGGATTTTCCATTATAAACCATCCATCTCATGGATTATCCATCTCCTGGCTTTTCCATTGTAATTAACCCATCCATCTCATGGATTTTCCATTTTAAACCTAACATAACTATGGAAAATCACCATTTTCAATGGGAAAATCCACTATAAATGGCCATGTTCAATAGCTTTTTGTATGTTTACCAGAGGGTAACTTATGGCAACTTCCAGCGTTTTCATCACCGCACCTTGCCCTTTGCGGACTCCTCGGCGATCCCCTCAGGGCTACCGCCACGGCCCGTGGCTCGACTTAGGGCATCATCCTTTCGCATGCCTGGCGATCAAGATTTTTGCCAGGAGCCTAGGCAGCCTAGGGGATTTATATTATACATCATATGTATAACATGTGTTCTCAAATCTAAAATTGTTCATACATACATAATATATATATATATATGTGTGTGTTGTGTATTGTGCATATTATATATAATGTATATATATATATATATCTATGTATGTATATGTATGTGTATATATATATGTATGTATATATATATATAAATATTGTATATATGTAATATATGTCAATGTGAGTTGTCTCTCCATGTCTCTCCTTGAAATTCCGAGAATTGCCAAGACAGCTGTTGACGAACAAGGGTGAAAGAGGAGAATGAATCAACCAGCAAACATTTTATGGCTGCACATGATGCTTTGACATGGGCGGCAAATGACAAGGGTTCTTAACCAAGTGAAGCAACAGTCGGACATGGTGGCGTGAAATCTGGGCTTCAGCAGCAAGTATATCAGCAGGTTCAAGCAACAAAATAGGGGGTTAAGTGATTCAATTGATCAACATGAGGGCTGACTGAGAAAAAAAAGTGCTTGCATGGCTCTTGCCGGCCTTTTCCACCTTTGAAGTCAATGGGGGTCAGAAACAATGCAACAACTGCCACGAATTTTGTCAGCACTCAAGCATTAAAATTGATAAAATTGTAGAGTCATGACTTTCGATCCTTAGCCATACTTGCACTTCCTGAGTGATTGAATCCCACATCTACTGGTCTGATTTCTGGTCATTCTTGGGTTAAGGGTTGTAATCGATTGTAACTGGTTGGTGGTTGAGCCACCCCTCTGAAAAACATTAGTCAATTGGGATTATCATTCCTAATGTATGGAAAAACAAAAGCCATGTTCCAAACCACCAACCAGGTAAAGATTCAATTCAGGGATTGCTGGTGCCAGATCCCATGTCCACCTTGCTCCCCCGAGCTGAACAGCCGCCTTGAATCTCATTGAATCGATCTCAGGCGGCTTCGCAAATGCACAACAGGTCAGCTTTAGATGTTGCTCGAAATCATCCGGCTACTCATGGGGGAACCTTTCAGCTCAAATGAAATAGACAATATGAGCCATTCCATTTTAAAAAAACACACACACAATATATATATATATATATACCTATACATCCATTCGTACTAGAAAAAAGTACCCCCCCCCCACCTTTGTACTACTTTTCACTCAAATGACAAGAAATCAGCAATTTCATATGATTCGTATCTGTTTTAGATAGCTCGACAAGTTTCTGGAAATCGCCTACTTTTATGTGGTTTACTAGCCCATGTTGACCCTTGTGATCCCTACTGTATAGCCATTTTGGCTGGATAGTCCAACAACCCCGGGCCAGCTACTGATGGCACACCTGAATGGTGCGCCCTGAGTGTCGAGCCTGAATCTACGTGATTTTGTATGCAATTGTAGATGCACGGGATAATCGGGATAGTGTATGTCAGCGTGTTGCCGCAGCAGGTACTTGATCTTTCAGGCCTGGCGCCAAGGGTTCCCACCACTTTGGATGGCAATTGGTTTCGAGCACATGGGGTACCATCAACTTGGGGTGTGTCAAACTACGGGTTCCCCAAGCCTCTAAATCACATACGATCTAAAGTTTGGGACACCCCCCTTTGTCACATGAGCAACTCTGAACTTTATCTAGCAGCAAACTGTGGCTTGAAGGAGGTAGGTGGTAGATAGGTCCCTATTTGGAGTGGCTGGCCATGAGTGAAGGGGGCTCACCTTCTGAAGCTGAGCGCTCTAAGTGCCCAATTATCAGATCATGGCTGGATATTCCAGATGTTGCTGCTCGCGCAGCGCTTGGGAAACTCGCTGATGTGGGGAAGGATGGGCTGACCCGTGAATGTGTGTCAGCAAACGCTGACATCTTGGAGCCATTGATTCAAGAATTTGGCACCCTAGCTTCAAACAGCAGTCATCACAAGTCCTACCTGTTGTATCACGGATGTTACCTTCTGAACAGTTAACATGAACAGCATTCTTTTTTGGTCGGAACTTAGGCACCCGTCCGAGTATCAACCAGGTGATGGATGTGGTGGGTCGATTCTTGTTTCTTTGCCGCCCTCGCGGCAGAAAGCTCCCATGCAGTAACTGGACTGCAAAAACCCGAAGATCAATGGGCAACCTTATTGATAAAAAAACAGATGCTAACTTGTATACTGTATACTTGTCAATACCGTTATAATCCGATTTCCCATCATTAGCCCATCTTACCCTAACAATCTCTGCCCAGGCAGTGCTATCAAAACGGAGGCTTGGATTCTGAGACGTTTGGTGAGTCTCTTCGGTCAGGTTACTAGGAGGCCACATGTTCCCCGTGATCCACGTTTGCGACAGCTGTTCAAGATCGTTGGCATTGATTTCGAGTCCGAGTCTGGAATCTTGGATAACATTGTTCACCCAGTTGATAACGAAATGAATTCCAGTTTGGCATTCAGGGATACTAAAACGCATATTCAAAACAAGTGAACCCTGTGTTCCATTTTTGACATGTATATAATCAATCTTCAAATACCCCTTTACCCATACCAAAAGCTAACACCCCATTGGGGAAGAATCAGGAACCAATGGAGCCTCTCAAGCTGATGCCGGCGATGAGCCCACTGATTGGGATGAGTCTGCGGAGTCAGAGCTAGAGACCGATGATGAATGTCTTCACCCGGAGAATGCCAAGGAGACAAAATGATATAACATGATATGTAATATAACATAATCTGTCATTTGAAATGTTGCTGCAGGATTGAGTTACCATGTTGTATCTGGGTATTTCTCAAAATTGGGTATGCATTGAAAATTATATATATATACCCCCCTTTTAGATATCTTCGACCATCCCCCATTTTGACACATATCCAACTTCAAAAATCCACCATCTCTATTAATTAAGATTGTAGGAGTGCGATGGTGTTGATGGACATCGACCTGAAGGTATTCTCAAGACTTCTGCTGCTTCTGATGCAGGCCAACTAGCTGAATGTTTGTTGCAGCAATTATTACATACCCTCCCTACCTGCTTCATTAATAAAACCTAGCACCTATTTCTCCAGGGGCTTCCCTTCCCAGGTTCCGACAGGTCCTCAAGCCTTGGCACGACTTTGGTTCTTACTCCACAGCCTCGCAAGCGCAACTTGGCAGGGGCCGGGCCCCAATCGAATCCACAGGGTTCCAACATGGCTTAGCAATTGGAGCTAGTTGAATTCTTTGTACCGAGTTGACCCAATAAGTTTTTCGCATCTAAGGTAGTGAATCAGTCCCGACTGGTCCGAAGCCATGTGATCCAGTGAAGTGTGGGTGGCTTTGTGTTACCTGCAAGCGTACATGTGACAGGAAGGATGTCATGCTGTCCCACAAGTGTGTTCGTGAAGAGGGACATGTGCTTGTTGAGTCACCACTGGTGTGCAAGAAGTGCTTCCAATTGGGGTACGACTTCTCGTCTTTCAAGTCCCATCCGTGCCCCAAAGAGTTGACCTTTGATGACAAACCCACGCCAGTTGTTTCGACCACCAACTCAGCAGATGACCCAGAAATCCCAGACAAAAGGTGGGTTACTCGGGTTGACCATGAGCGCAAAACAAGGGTTCAGGCAGACATGCAGGCTGCCCAAAAGGAAATCAAACGCTTGGAGCTGTTGAAGAAGTTGCAGCTTGAGCGTCAGCAGTTGGCAAATTTGATGGCCCAAAAGCGGACAGCCACCAGTTTCTTATCTGAATGGATAGGAGTCTAAAAACACAAGTAAAGTTGATCAATCTTTAAAGGTTGTTTGACTTATCTCATGTGTGATTCATGCACACAATCAACTGGCACATGGGGCTTCCATGTAAGGTCCAGAGATGTTGGACACCTTCCCTATGAGCGAGCACGAGTCATCTCAATTGGCAGCAATTGAGGCGTAGTAGTTTTTCGCTATGATTTCAATGTTTTCTAAATATTCGGAGTCACGGCATGTTACTTGTCCCGTTTGCTGATATGTACCTTTACACAAAATTGCATATCATCATATATTACTCTTTACATGCAATACATTCGTTTTTTTCTTGTGCGCGTAGGCCATGAAAAGTTCTCCGCCAAGCCATGTGTCTGAAGAGACACCGAAGCCTCTTACCCGCACAGTCAACAAAGACAGCTTAGTAACGCAGGGTGCAGCCAAGGAGGAGCCCAAGGAGAAGTCAAGCGTAGAAGCAGCATCAACAGAACATGCGGAGACTTTGCCAGTGACCGCACCACCCGCTGGCATATCAAAGAAAGCAATGGCAAAGGCACTTGAAGCTGTGAAAACTACCCCATGCCTGTCACCTGAGGAGCAGTGCAAAGCATTAGGAAAAACTCCCAAGCCAAAGGGACGTCCCAGAAACAAGCATGCCAAAGCAAAGGCTACACCCAAGGCGAAGTCAACTACCAGGGGTAAGAAAGCAAATGCCACACCCAAGGCGAAGTCAACTGCAAAGGATAAGACTAAGACTACTCGCAAGGCAAAGACAGGAGATCGCAAAAGGAAGGCTGGCAAAACAACAGAAACAAATGGCAATGAAGGAATGGAGGAGGAATACGCATGGGATGAGGAGTACGAGTACGAGGAGGCCCAGGAGCCAATGGATTGGGAGGAGGATGACACAGGGTATGATGAGGAGAATGGCGATCACTCCCATGACACTTTGCCACCGGCATCCAAAACCAGGAAGCCACGAGGTAAGGGTAAGACTGGCAAAGCAGCCCCGAGCAGCAGCAGCAGCAGCAAAGCCAAGCCGCCCAAAGCGAGCAGCAGCAGCAGCAGCAAAGCCAAAGCGCCCAAAGCGAAGGCGAAGGCATCCAGCAAGAAGGATAAGAAAGTTGCAACTCAGGAGACCACCACTGACCCTGACACTTTGGCGAAAAAAGCAAGGCTATCTAGGAAGTCGTGTGCATCCAAGAAAGCCCGTCGAGAAGCCCTGAATGCTGGCAAAACGCCAGAGGAAGCAAAAGCTGCAGCAGCAAAGGCAACTTGGTTACTTCTAGCTTGCGTTTGAATGCATGTGCGCACTGTGTTCCCATTGTGTGTTTCTTAACCTTTTCATATATGGCTGCGTGTGAATTGTACATTGTGTGCGTGTTTATCTGCCAAGCAAACCGCGCAGTGATTCAAACTATCTTAGGCATATGCCGAATGTGACTGAGAACAAGTTCTCGGACCTGATCCGTTTTGGATCTTTTGGGGTAGCTGTCGGAATACCTCAAATTCCCATTCTACATAAAGATCTTTCAGTCCTGTAGACAAGCTTCATTTTTGAGACCCAGACTATGTTGAGAACATAAGTTGCTTTGGGAAGGGGTTCTGACCACGTAGTGGTTGTTCCACGTGCAGTGGGTGGCAGCCACAGCGCTGCCCACCACATAACACGTGCGTTGGCTGAGTCGAGTGGGGGAAAGTGGGAACGTAGCGGCTAAGCAGCCTTGATGATGCCTTGAATTCCCCACAACAATGCCCCAGAGTGTCCCAACTCTGCAGGCCTTTTGAAGTCTTAGCTTTTCGTCGACCTCGCAGGTTCATGCCTAAGCGCGCCGATGGCTGGGCAATCAGAGCTGGTCTGTCTGGTTCGCCCCCCCTCATGCTGCTGGCTCGATGTTGACCTGCCTGCATGACCCTTTCTGCAGCAATTTCATATAGTTTTGAGAAAACAATTTTGACATCCCGCAACCGCTATCAGATCAAAACTGGTGGGTTGACGCCATATCCCTTTTTCGGGGTATCATGACGGAAGTCTCTTGGGTGAAGACACTCTTAAAGGTGAAAGCACCAAAGGCGCCATTCATGAGTTTTGTCCATATGAGATGTATTCCTTAGCCCGTTCGATTCGACCCAATCAATTATGATCTGATGACAAATGCTTGGAGGTGCTGATATCATTAGTCTGAGACTGAGAAATAAGCTTCAATAAACTTCACACTAAACAGCTTGAATTTTGGTCAAAAGGAGTTGATATTGATCCAAAGAGCCCAGACCCACTGATATCGCTAGTCCCCACTTAGGTGCTCCTGTTGAGTTGGAATTCCCAGCTTGGCAATTCCTCCGAGCACTCCTACCAATTCTTCGAAATATTTGCAGGACAAGGAAGGGTGTCTGCGAAGATGCATCTTAACACCAATTAGGTTTCAGTACTACGGCCCTTCTGATGCTTATTGTTTGGTATGTTATCCAATGATTGTTCGTTGGTATATGAGGCATTCGATGGGATATAAAGTGGCCAGCTTTGACTATGACTACAGCTCGAAGCACATGGACTTTCTTGGTGCCCCCGGATTCTTGCCCCTCAGTGAATATTATAGTTAACACCCACTGCAACGTTTTAAAAATTTGGATTAGGTAGTTGAAATCTCCACTGCCCAGGCTATGCCTACACACCATCATGTACATGGCCAAGCGGTCGCTGAGTCTGTGGGCCCCGGACTGCGGGTCTTGGGGAATACCCTGCCGTGGCACGTCAATGCGTTCGCTCATTAACCCATGTGGCTTTACTGGTTTTGGCTTTGTAGCCAGAGCCAATGTGATGGTATCTCGGTTTCTAGGTATGCACTTACAGTACGTCGACTATTTCACATAGTTTACATGATCTTTACACTAATTCTTTTATTCCATCAATGGGTCAACACATTTATGGATATATTTATGGATGTTGGACCAAGGATGGTATTGGCACTATTATTGGTGGTATCTCGATGCTTGTTCTTCTTGGTAGAGCAGCCAAGTCAATCACTTCTCTGTCGACACCCTAGGGTTGACTGGTTTTTCAACCGGGTTGCATGGGATTCTCGATTGCATGTTGAAGTCATGTTTATGTCAAGAAAGCTTCCGTAAAATCTGTTTGACATGGCTATAAAACTAGTAGTGGATCTAAGTGTAAAGATTTGCCAGCTCCCAGTCACAGACCAACTCAGGTGTTCAGTGTGCACTTTTGGATGCTTCACCATGGAGCGGAGTCCAGCAAGCGGAGTGTCTTTTATGGGAATCTATCCACCATGATGGGCCTTGATAAGGGAAAGTTGTCAAGGGCCGAACGGGAGAAGAAAACAACACGCAAAACCACTCGATGCTTAGCAGAACCATTTGAACACGCAATGTTGCAAGATCTGTCTTATATGTTTGATCAAATGACACGTTTTTTTCACCTGGCCAATCCTAGGAAAGTACATTGATAAATCTGATAAAGCCAGATTTGTTGGAGACAAGGTGGAGTTGAAGAAATCTCAGAATCTTGCCTGTTTTTATCTGCATTTCCTTTTTAAACACTATATCGTCATCAGAGCATACTAAAGCCACTTGTGTTCCACCACCACCCAATCATTCCCAGCTGGGCCTGCGTCTTGCTGAGGGCATATCCTGGTGGCCTGGCAGACACTATTCACCAGCTGTACTTTGACGAGCTCAATCGCCCAGTCCGGGGTGACCTGCGGTTTGATAACACACCCTCCAAATTGAAAACCGATTTGGAACTGTTCAGGGACCTTCCTCTTGGAGACCACTGGCCCGATGCTGATCTCCTACCATGTTTTCAATACTTGTATTCCTGCAAGTACACCAGGACTGGTTTTAGAATTTTGGTTTGGGGATGTTTGGTGAATTTTCCCATCATGTCCATATGCACCAGTGGCTCCAAAAAAACATACCCTGCACAAAGATGGAAAAGAAAGATATATCCATTTTATAACCATACTTTTGATCAAATATGTTGAAACTAAAGATTCAACTTCAGGGACTTGATTCAACCTTTCTATTTCAAGCTCGGCTTGACCAACTGCCCCAGGATTCCATCCGAGTGGAAGCCTGTGATGGCAGCTTTCCACAAAGACCTGGCGTCTTGGCTCGTAGCGGGTTTGGTGTGTAGCTCACTGACCGTTTTTCTGCATGTTTTCAGAAGCAATTGTTTCGGAAATATCCTAGGTGAAAGCACACCAGTGATGCGTCCTACCTTGACGCGTCAACTTCAGCAAATTCGGAATGGTTACACGTTTCGGACGAAAATTCGTCAACTTTTCAGTTTGCGACCCTAAATACTGGCAAGTTGGGAAAATTTGGTGGCGCAACTCGAGCGCAATTTTACGCAACTCGGACGCAATTCTACGCAACTCGAGCGCAATTCTAAAAAGTAGTAGTTTCTAAAAAAAAAATGTAAAGAAATTGAATTCTATATACCTTATAGCCACAAGTTGCGTAGAATTGCGACCATTATAGTGGACCAGGTATAGTATATGACCGTTTGATCGTATGGCATTGCACTAGCCCATTCATTTTGGCGATGATTCTATTTCTAGCGCAGCTATTGAAGTCTCAGTTGGGTTTTTTGCCCCCGTTCGTTAATGTCTGGAACAAATTTGGGGTCTTGCCAGACTCTGGTGGCTGGGACTGACATGCTTGGAAAACACACCGGAGCCCCGCAGTCCAGTGAGATGAACTTGGATGACCTGATAAAGGCTGCTTATCTGATTAGTCTTTTCAAATCAAACCATGTCAGCTCACATACCATAGATTACCATAGAACTTTGATTTGGGTCCCCATATCTTATTGAAAACTCAGGCCCAAGAAGAAAAACTTCGACAGTTGAGAGCCGAATTGGACGACTGTGACCACGCAGATTCCCCTAAGCCTGAAGTGCCTTTGGTGGAAGGCCCAACCATGGGGTTACATGATTGATTACAGTCACAATCACGTTTACATATATTCTATTTCAATCACCTACCCCGGCTTGTCCCAGGAGCTCCGGTCATTGCACACAGCACTGGCCACTACCCAGCAGGAGTGAACCCCAGTGACAATCCCAAGAGGTCTTTGAAACGAGCTTTGAGTGTTGTATCTTCTCCAGCGAAGTCCCAGAAACTTGACACTTGGTATGATGACGCCCAAGATCCCAATTGGACCCCACCAATCGAGCCTGCGGACACCGTCTGTGAGACGCCCGCTCCAAGTGAAGCTGATGCGGAGCTGCCTGCAAGAACGGGTGGTGATATGCCACCCCCACCTCCACCTTCGGGCCCTGAAGTGAAGGATGCCCTGTACTGGAAGTTTCTTAGCCTGTGTTTGGTAATCAAATTTCCAGCATCTCACAAACCTAGACCACGACCCAAAATGATCAAAGATTCATACTTTGTTGGTTTTAAAGAGTACATCAAAATACAACCATTAGCCGTGAACCTGAGGTTACGTAGATGCTGCGTCGTGAACGGAAAGAAAGCATCTGCAGATGCCGTGAAGCTTTTCAAGTCTCGTGATGGACGTGCCTAAGATATGGTTAATGGGATGATTCTAAATAGGCATCTTACCAAAGAGGGGCTTTCAAATGGTATCACTATATCTTGTATCAATGGGGGGAAATGAACGATTCTTCCCTCCAATTTCCTTTATGTTTCATGGTAGGGGTTTATCTCAACTTAAGTTGACCTTGGGACCTTCAATCTCAAACAGGGGCCTAGTTTTCGTGTACTCTGTGGCGACTCAGGTACCAAGCTGAGGGAGATGATGTTGAAGAACAACCAGGACTTCAGCGCAGTAGAGTTGGAGCTGAAGAAGTTCAAGTCAGTTACAATTGGGCAGCGCAAAGCGGGTCAATAGGTAACAAAACACCACTTGATGAATACTTTGAACTGGACGAAGAACCATGCATGCAATCATGCATTAAAAAGTGTAAAGCAAAACATGTCCATATCTTGAAGGTGCTAACTGATTTGGTTTCCCAACCGAGGAAAATGGCTGACAACGCTTTTGAATATGCCTCGAAGAACAACTTGATTAGGACCAACGAAATACATGGGGAAAGCGAGGCCAAGCTTGTTCTTGAAGATGCCTTTTCCCATGAACAACGTGAAGGGGAGGAGTCTACCAGCAAAACCAACATGTTGGCAGAGGATTCTTTTTTGCAATCTGCGGGCATGCATGTTAATGATGTGATCCAAACATATCCAAACTAAGGGGGTGGTTCTTAGCCCAATTAGGTCAACCATTTTGGCAGCTTCAATCTGAGGATCCTGATGGCCAGTTCCTTGAGAGCGACCTGCCCTCGAGCTCTCGCCTCGCCATCTTGAAGCACGGCAACGATGACGATGAGAAGCCTGATGGGGCAGGGGCGAACTTTGGCTCTTTCAAGTTGCTGGGTTGAGGTAGGTGTAAACTAAACCTCCATACTACATCTCACAAATTCAGTGGTGCATTCATTGATTTGGTCAAGTCTATCTAAATGCATCCCTTTCCTTACCCTAGGTTGACCTTTCCAACCATCCAAGAGAACAGCTCGGCTATTTCGGTGCTGCCTAGCTTCATCGAAGTATGTGGACGCAAGATCGACCAGACCCAAAGTGTTCTGGACTGCTCATGGGCTAGTGTTTGTCGAATTTATGATTATGATCACACATATTTCGTACATAGGTCGTATGTTGGATGCCTACATGTTGAACAAACCCACATAATCATTTGAGAGTGTCTCCAAAGAAGGGATCCCAAAACTTTATTTTTCAGTTTTTTAAAAATAAAGTTTCGGGTTCCCCTATTTGGAGATATTCCCACTTGTTTGGGAGGAGAAGTTGAAGACTGTGGGATCCAACCAAGCCAATGCGTATATGCCTCAGATCTTCTACAGGTTGCCGTGTCACTACAGTGAGTCAAAAAATCAAATGTCAGACTATTTCGTTCTGGGGCCTGGCACACTGTTTTGAATCATAAGGCATGCCAGCCAGATTCAGATCCAGCTGAATCACATGACGGATGTCTACAGCAAGCTCGAAACTTTGCAGAAGGAATGCGCCGTAAGCCGAACTGCCAGGCCTTTTGAATATGATGATGTATTGCAATTCAACTATTAAAATATAATTTTAGATTGAATCAATTTGTGGACCGGGACCATCTCCCTACAATACCCTGAAATAATTTTAGATTGAATCAATTTTTGGACCCTCTCCATACAATACCCTTCCATATATGAATATGATATATCGGTGCCCCTTGCATGGGAGGCCTGAGACACAACAGGCAATTCTACAGCTTTGCGCCAGTTGCACAAAGACTGACGTTGCCTTGAACAATTTGGTGGTGCGTGCCAGGTTGGGGTATTGCATTGTTCTGTTGAATTCTTATAATAAACCAAAATGAACAACTTACAAAGTATATATGGTGGTCTCCCGTCTCCCTCTCGCAAACTCCAGCCCAATACTTGGCCTGCAGGTCCATCAAAGCTCCAGCTGCTGCTCGCTCCTCGACATCGGCGCCTGCAGGGAAAGCCAAAGCCAAGGGAGCCCCCAAAAAAAAGAGGGCTGCAAAGTGTTAGGTAGGGATCTACAGTATAGTGGTCATATACCAGCGCCCCTTTTGGAGTGGTGCCAAGCATGTCACTTTGACATGACATGAAACTGCGTGTGAACACGCACAATCTTTTGGGAAGAGCCCAATTTCTTGCCCCCAGTGCCCCGATGGCTTGATGTATGTGGTCATAGTTGGGGTTTGCATACGGTAGAGTCTTCTTAGAATCACTGGATGTTTGCAAGAAAGGATCGAGAGGCGAAAAGACCGTCTTTCAAACAAATGCAGCAACTACATCATTCTCATCATCGTCACTATCATCATTATCATCTTCAGATGTTTGTTGGATGACCGTGTCATATCAATGCCCTCGCAGGTGTTTCCCGAGACAATGTGGTATCCTCTCGACTGGATGAAGGCTAGGATTTTACCAAGACAGTTGTCATACAAGGTCCTTGAACCCCACCAATCCCACCACTTATATTGGGAAAGCCTGCGTGCCCAATGGCAGGAAGCGATGACGATCCTCTCCACGATGCTGACCTTGCAGAGGAGCTGATGCTGGGGATGGAAAACGGAGTGCCTTGGTTTTGGTTTCGGGCCTGGGTTGGGATATATTGGATTGGTAGAGGGGCTTCTGGTCTTAACCCAAACTTTTGAGAAGTCACCAAACTCAACACATCAACCTTTGTTGGGGCGTTTGGGTTGGGTTCCAAAGCCCTTTGGAAATGAGGCTGACACAGCTCTTCGGGTTATGAGACTAGCTACTGTGGCCAACAACAAGTTGAAAAGGAAAGGTGCCTTGGATTCTCAACAAGTCGACCCTTTGGATTTCCACGAAACGATTATATAGCATATAAGAACTATAACATGTTTGCAGGACCCTTACCATGCAATGCTCCCCAACTTAGGTATTACGGACAGACAGTTGAGTCGAATGGCAAAATGTGGGAAGTCTAAGACTGATCCTCATACATGTTCCAATCTTCATCGTCTCCTGGCAAAGTCTGGGAAGTTGCTCGATGTCAAAATTTCTACTTTGCCTCTTTGGATTCGGTATTCTAGAAAGAGGCCCCAACAGGCCCTTGTGAAATACCCAGTCCTTCGAATGACAGATTGGGTAGACTGCATTTTCCGTCATGGTGGACACTTCTTTTTGGGTGGCCAGTCCATGGACAATGCCGAGGCGTTCGGGGGTCAGCTATACAATTTTTGGGAAAACTACCAAGTAGTTGACCCTGACTTTGCGTTTTTCCGTGAATACCCAAAAGCTGAATGGAATCGCTCAATACCGATTGCCATCCATGGTGATGAAGGGCGGGGCAAAGCGAAGAACCCTGTGATGGTTGTCACTGTTCAAATTCTTTTACCAATCAGTGGAAAGAAAACAAACATGCAAGGGTGTCTCATCTCAGACTTATCAGGTTTTATTTTTTCATTGGTAAACTATTATGTACACTGAAGGAAAGGTTACATGATCCCCAAGCCCTCCTATTGCCAGAGGCCATCGATGTGCACGCGTTTGCTCTACACGGTGCTACCTTCTCCATACACCAAGGACAGCTTCCAGCGGCTACTTCGGTTGCTGACTGACGATCTGAAGTCATTGCAGGAGCCTGGATTTACTGTTTCTCCACTGATTTTTTGTCAACAAGTTCCCATTCTTTAATTGAAAAGGAAGGGTTTGTGTGAATATTTTTTTCATAGACTTTTGTTTCTGCATCCTAGGTTGACTGGAATGGGAAGAAGCACAACTATCGACTCATATTCACTGGGTGTAAAGGTGATTGGCCTTTCCTCAGAGCAGCTTATGGTTTGAATTGTGGGTACAACTGCACTGCCAAATGTCACAGATGTGATCTGCAGGAGACTAGCCCATACTTTGGATCAAATGTTTATTATTTCGTAGATCGATGACATTCCCAACCCAACGAATCCATCCAGGACCCCGAGCAAGCTTCTCAACCACCTGTGCCGAGGAATGGTATGACGTCAAGGGTGCCATGAGATCCTTGACACCTTCAGCTACAAACCCGAACCCGTTCAAGGCTGATGAGCCCAGGAGTCCACTTCGGGATCTTTTGACTGGGGATGACACAAGATACATTCGGATTGACCCTGCCCATACGTTTGCAATCGATGGAATCGGGAAAGATTTCTTGGCCAGTACCATCGTTATGTTAGTTCGGATGTGGCATTTTGGTAGAGGAAATGCAGGGCATGCACTGCAGAATGCCTATGCTAGCTTCATGGCCTATTGCTCAGCACGTAAGAAAACGACCAGTATCCAGGATTTCAGCTTTGCCACCCTCAAACTCCCTCAGAACACGTTTCTTTCTGCATTATGGTGTGCAATTTTGACTTGTGAAATTAATCCCCAATAGATCATATGGAATAGTGGCACGAGATCTTGTCATAACCCCAGGCCCAAAACATTTCATATTCATTAGAACCCTCAACTGGTCAAGCCAAGGCTGAAAGGTTTCCCACGTGGTTTGGGAAAAGGACATGACGCCGCTGTTCTCGGCGCCTGGCTTGCGGAGGAAGTGCAACAGATCTCGGCAGCCTCAGTCGAATTTCGGTCATGGACTGGCATACTGTGATACGCCACTGTTTTTGGATGATGGATATGTATGGGATATGTTGGGGTAAGATATGTTATTTTTTGGTATGTATAGTACGGGGTAATATGGGTTCCAAGGATCTATATGGGGTATTATGGGGTATGTTTAGTACGTGGGCCCTCAAAAATCTATATAGTTGGATTCCCAGGACCCGCAGTATCGGGACATCCTGGAAGTCATCAAACTTACCTGCTGTTCCAATGACCGCTTCTGGCGAACCATCTACGAGCATGGGGTATGGATTCCGTATGATGTGGGAGTTCAAATTGTACAAGATGGATGGGCTTTCACAGTTGCTTGGACATCTGCTCATACCCTTGTCTTGATTTGGGTAGTACCCCTCCCAAAAACCATTAGGTTACCACATATTTTTTTTATATGTATGATGGGGTTTGGTAAGGATGGGTATTCAACTTTGGCTTCATTGACCGCAGCAATGGGCATCCATGGATACCACACCAGACCAAAATTACACATGCAAGCCCACATCACGTTTCTTGGTGTAAATTGATGTACATGTTTTCAATTATTTGGTGGTAGCCCCTAATTACCCAGAAATTAATATGGGTTCTGAATATTTTACACCTCACTCACCATGTAAGGCTCGACATGCAACACCAATTAGCCAGACCAGGCTGCAAATTCATTTTGAGTCCGTCAGCACATATGTGCTGGACGGATGAGGATATGATAGGAAGGATCTCTAGATTGTCTAGACGTTGTCATGCTCTCACCACAGCCCGTCGAACAATAGACAGGGCATTGTGCAATTACCGTCGTTTGTTTAGCATCCATTTTAGTGGTAGCTATATGCAGAATGGGAACCCATAAGGCCTGAAACATTGACCTCTATCACAATATCCAATATTAAAGATATTCAAAAAATCCACCACTATCAATTGGGATCCAATAAAGTGGAGGGTTTACCTTCCCAAGAGCTTGGGTGCCCTGGCAGAGTGGAGCGTGATCACCAGGTCCGTGTGCAACAGTGTGTGGCTGGAGGGCTGGGCAGGGAGATTCGTCAACATTTTGGGGGATCGTATACTTTTAGGGAGCTCGTTATAGAAAATGACCATTTGACAAGAAATTGAATCGGGATACTTATTTCTATGCTGTTTTGATGTCTAGGTATATTTATTATTTATATATATATATATCAAAATCATTCAACATCACCCTTTGTCGCAATAAATCGCAATACTATTTCGTCCCAGGACGGCCTCCGTCGGACCGGGTTGCCCTTCAAGCTGCAGCCGAGACTCTTTGATCCTCAGCTGAGAGGGGCGCATGCATCTCAAAGGAATACCTGGCGTGGGCCCAGGACGCCTTCATGAACGGTGACACTTGGTGCTTTCCCTGCCTATGATATCTATGATGACTTGCGGTTGATCAAAATCCTGGCACCCTATTGAACACCAACATATATAGCTGGTAAATGGATGCCATGTGGTAAACATTGGTAAACCACAGTGCCATAAACCATCCGAATTGAACAAACAACCATAACGAATCATAAAAGGGCGTCATATGGTGTCATCTTGCATGAATCATCCCTTTACTGGGGCTTTTCCAAAGTTCATAAGCCAAAACTGTGCTAGGTTTGATATGTTTAATTCACAGGCAGGGCACGTGTTGTCCAACTGGTTGATGCCATACTGAGTGAACATCATCTGCCGCAGGGAATGGTGATGGTGGCCCATCCGCACAGAACACGAACATACACCCATTGCATCCCATGATCCAGTTCTAAATCGACTCCGGATTTCGGGATTTTTATATAGATCAATAGTTCATCCCTCACATTTCCTCATATATATAATTATATAATATCTCTATGTATATATATATAATTATATATATATATACATAATGTGGTATCCCGATTAGTGTGGGGATAATGTATTTTGTCATTGTCAAGTTTTCCCAAAAATAATTCTAACCCAGTGGAATTGCTGGGGTGGGTCGGTATTGTGGCAAGTTTGTTTTTTTCTGTGAGGCCATTTTTGTTTTTCAGCATGTTGTTGTTTTTTTAGTTTTTCATTTTTTGAACTGTTTATCATCTGTTCAACTACTTATATTGCAAACTGTGTTTAAACAAAAAAAATATGAAAGAACAAAATCAACATACCAAGTATTCTGTTAAAACACACACACACCAAAAAAAAAAACAGCACTCAAACATTTTTTCAAGGGGGTAGCCCATTAGCAACCCTGATCTTCAATAGTATGTTTGTTGTGGGGGCCCTCTATTGTGTCAAGTTTTTTTTTGAAGTGAAACTATTCCTGTCCTTGTCCTTTCCTTTAGTTTTTCTATATTACTTTCTTATCTCCATTTTTTTGGATTTCTCAAAAACTCTAAATTCCCGAAATATAGGATGTCTTACTAAAACCCCATTAAACAAAAAACATCACTCAAACAATTTTTCAAGGGGGTAGCCCATGAGCAACCCTGATCTTCAATAGTATGTTTGTTGTGGGGGTCCTGTATTGTGTCCCCAGCTTTTTTTTGAAGCGGGTGTTTTTTTTCCAAAATCCTTTTCTCCGTTCCTTTGCTATAGCTTTTGTCTCTTGCTTAGTTCAATTCTCCTGGCATCCTCTCCTTGCTTTCTATGGTGTTTCTATGGGATTTCTATAAAGTTTCTATGGGAATTCTATGGCACGTCTATTGTGTTTCTATGATATTCTATGGTGCTTCTCAAGGGGTGTCTATGGTATTTCTATGGGATTCCTATGGGGGTTCAAAAGGATGTCTATGGGATTTCCTGTGGATTCCTATGGGGTTTCTATGGTATTTCTGTGTGATTTCCCTGGGATTCCTATGGGGTTCCTATGGCATTCCTATGGGAGGTCCATGATGTTTCTATGATATTTATATGGGATTACTATGGGATGTTTGAGGAAATTCTATGGGAGTCTTATGGGATGTCTGTGTGGTTCCTATGTTATTTCCATGGTATTTCTATGATCTTTCTATGTGATTTCTGTGGGATTGCTATGGGATGCCCATGATATTTCTATGATATTTCTATGGGATTACTATGGGATGTTAATTGAAAGTAAGTTGAAATCAATTGAAAAAATCCAACTATATAAATTGAAATCAATCGAACATCGATTGAAAGTAAGTTGAAATCAATTGAACATAAATTGAACCTAAATTGAAATGAATTGAAAATAAATTGAAAGTAAGTTGAAATCAAATGAAAATCAATTGAACGTAAATTGAAAATAAATCTAAATCTATTGAGCGTAAATTGAAATCAATTGAAAGTAAATTGAAATCAATGGAAAGTGAATTAAAATCAATTTAAATCAATTGAAAGTATATAAATTGAAATCAATTGAAAGTAAATTGAAATCAATTGAAATCTTTACTTAAGATCATGATCCAAAATCATTCAGACCCCGACCCTTCAAAAGTTACTAGCCTAAAGAGGCACCTTCAAATGTTTAGGGGGGGCCTACACTAATCAGGATCCGACATTACTGGAAATTCAGGTACATCATTACTCATCTATTGATCAATGATCCTTGAATTATCCATAATAATGAACTATTGTTCCCTCAGTTGGATAATTGATAATCCCTAATGATTGATAATCCAATCATTATTCCCTGAATTATTGAACCACACGGGGGCACCATTTCTTGGGATACCCGTTCCGGTGCCTCCCCCACCAATGGCTGTTCCGGTGAGTCGCGCTGGCTCAAGTTCTTCACCGTGAGCAGGTACCTCACAGGCAGAGTCGACATCATAGATGTGCATATGAAGAGAAAAATGCATATCTCAACAAATGCATATCTATAGATATATATATATATAATATATATATATATAATTTGCACATATATATATATATATATATGTACTGCAAATATATACATATATAAATATATACATGTGTGTATGCATGTATGACATAACTTATAAGCATACATGAAAATAATATAAAACAATCATAACTTTTTATATAAGCAAATACAGTGTCTCAGAAATGCTTCGCAGCTGGCCGTTCTGATTGGGCACTTGTGGGACATCCCATCGTTCCTGGACATGATCCAACTGGTGGCAAGCGTTGGATCCTTTTTTTCCAAAGAAATTGACAGGGAGTTTGACAGGGTCAAACTGACCTGTCAAATCTTGCATCTAAAATGACATGAGTCTATTTTTGTCTACATCTGATCTGATTGTTTATGGCTATCTTAGACTGCTGAGTGTTTTTTATCGGACTGTGATGGCTCATTGACACTAACCCCAACAATACTTGTTAACTTGTTGTGAGTGCGGGGGTGCTGGATACGTCAGGTTGAAATTCCCCCACATGAGCACCCCCAGAAAATATATAGATCCAATACTAAATTAGGGTTGAGGTTAAGGTATTTGATACAGGCGCCTGGAACGGCTTTGACACAATCATGGAAGTTGAACAAATTATGGCACAACACCATTCTCAAGAGAATTTCATTCTGTGGAAGAAATCCTGCAGCAGCTGGTAACTGGGATTCCTATGAAACACCGTAATTTTTTATGGGATTATTATATACCCTCTGGAAAAACTAATATAGCTATGGAAACTCACCATGTCTAGTAGGTAAATTATGGTATATAAATCAACTATTTCTATGGGAAAAACGTTCAAGTTCGCAAACTGGCAAACTGCTAAATTAGCAGAAGGTAACGGGATGTTTACCACCAACTGGTGCAGCATTTCTTCCATCCACAGCCCACAGCCCCCAAGTTCCGCACGGCCCAGGACACCAGTCCGGCTGAAAGAAGGGCTTGTCGCCCCCCACCGGCTCTTCCTGGGTCGCTGGTCTATGGCCGACCTTAAAAGAGATTTTATTTTGTGGGACTTATCTAATACATATTATATTGATTTATATTGCATATACCCTCTGGTAATTTAACGTAGCTATTGAAAATCACCATTTTTAATGGGAAAATCCACTATAAATGGTCATTTTCAATAGCTACGTTAAATTACCAGAGGGTAGTGGGATTAGTATGTAGTAATATGTAGTAATATGCTGAGGTTGCAAAAAACAATGAATGTCATCTAGTTTGATTCTTACCGAAAACGCCAAGTCGCTACGACGTGCGATCGAGGTGACCGGCCAAGGCCCTGACATCTTCGCACAAGTGCCAGCCATCTTCCGGGCATGTTCTCTCCTGCATAAAATGGACATTCTTCAGCCCAAAAAAGTCCTTAGTTTGGCAAAAACATCCAATAAATATCCCAGCTCTTATACAAACAGTACATATATTTATATTATATCTATAACATATTGTAAAAATATATATATATTATAATATATATATATATGTTATATATATATAATAAATATTGTATATATATATTATAATATATATATGTTATATATATATATATAAAATAAATATTGTATATATATATATATATATGTATATACATACATATATTTAGTTTATATATGTGATATATAATATGAGATATGCGTGTGTTTGATGGTTTGTATTAAGAACATCAGTTGGATTCCGCTGCCTCATGTGGATTCCGCTTCTTCCAGGATGCCTCCGGTCCGGAGCCGGCGCTGAAGTGTGGTTTATCTTGCGCCATAACGTTGGGATAAACGATGAGAATGAGGTTATTTAACCATGGAAAATCATCTATAAATGGAGGTTTTAATGGGAAAATCATCTAGAAATGGGCCCATTTCCATGGCTATGTTAAATAACCAGAGGGTATCACCCCTCCCTACAACTATGGTTATATATAGCCACTTCTTAGTGGAACTGGACCCCAAAGGTAGTGATTTTCACAGGAATGTTGTGTGGTTGAAATGGCAACATGGGAAACAAGCACCAAAACATCTGCAACGACCGTCGCCGTCCATAATAAAAAAGCCGCCTTGCCGAGGTCGTAGATGGCATCCCATCGCCTCGCACGGAGCCAGGGGTTTTCGAGGATGGGAATGACTTGACTTGACCAACAACAACGGCTCATTTAAATGACTGAAGATTTCATTCACCAACAGTGGACTTCAGCAACAACAGCTGAGACTCGCCCACTAATAAGATGATAGAATTTACTTAACAAACAACGAATAACCTAATAACAAACAAATACAACAAAAAAATAACCGAGAGGCCCTTCTGGGTTCCCAACCGATTCTATGGTGAAATGGAGGTTTTGGGCACCCCGAACTTGATCCATAGCAATATGGAAAATCATTGGAAAAATGATTGGAACATCACCGGTTGGAAAATCCACACCGGATATGTACAAATATCTACCCTCTGGTAAACATACAAAAAGCTATTGAAAATGGCCATAGAAATAGTGGATTTTCCCATTAAAAATGGTGATTTTCCATAGCTATGTTAAATTACCAGAGGGTATGTGGCATGATTCTTGACCAATGATCTGCCCGTGACCATGAACTTTTGCCTCGACAGTGTCATATCACAGGAATGTACATCGCAAAACTAGTGGATTTTCATCAGCAAAACTTCTCATCTTAGAATGCCCTGCTTCACCCGTATTCAGAATCCTCTTCTTGGAAGACAACGCCTGTCCGATTCTTAAGGTAATCTTGAATACGCAGCCAAACAAAGAAGATATCATCGCAATTAGCTGAAGAACAAGTACTTCCAATTAATGACCATAAAGAATAACCAGTATGTCATAACCTATGTGCTCTTTGCCAAGGTTAGTCCATTCAAAATGATATTGTTCTGCCAGGTTGGAATCGCGTCGATGCTGCTTACACGCCATTGTTGCCTGAAATTACCGCGCTTTGTTTGTGAACCCTGTTCAGTATCTTGAGATCAACCTCTTCCGCATATGGTTGAAATCTCACTCTTGTACTCTTGTTGCTTGCTTTCGAATCCAATGTAGCTGCTTACCCAAAACCTACAAGCAATTTATGCGATATATGTACATATGTATGTATGTATGTATGTAACGGATGATTATGATGATTGTAGAAAAACTTCCAGAGGAAACCTGTGTGGATTTCCATATCTTCTGCTCATTTGCTCAGGGCATATCCCAGTCCCATCATATCCCCATAAATAATTAGCATGAATTGGCCATGACATATATGATGTATATTATATATATATATATATGTGTGTGTGTGTGCCCAAAATAAGTTGAAGTTTTCATCATTGTCAATCAACATATTTCTTAGGTTTCTGCGGCTTAAGATCCTATAAAATCGGCATCTTTCTTGGTCAAATTTGGTCATTAAAAAAAAAAAAAACGTATATAAAACATTATAAAACCATATAAAACGTATATAAAACATTATAAAACCATATAAAATCAACATATTTTCTGGTTAAACTCCTATAAACCCATGTTTTTTTTGAGGCACCGAGGCCCCCACAACTCTCCAGTGGTCATATCCTGCAGGCGCACACCAATCCGACTCACCGGTGCGGAGAACCTGGGCGTGTGAAGCGGCAAAACCATGGGAATTAGTGGGTTTTACAGGATTAGTAAGATTTGAAGTGGATTTGGTCTGGTTTTAATTGAATTTAGATGAATTTAGTCTGGTTTAGTCTGGAATTTGTGTGGAATTTAGTTTGGTATAGATTTCACGGGATTTCGTCCGGATTGTCTGTAGATTGATTATAGGATTTGACCAACAAAAACGGTGAGTTGATTGGATTTCATGTGGATTTAACGGGGACTTGATTTAGCGTGGATTTAATAATGGTTCATGATGTTTCATCCAAAACCTGGTAAATTGCATTTTGACCATGCCAACCTATAATCTTCCACGGTTCACGGTTCCTTATTATTCAGTGTATACTGCAGTTGTGTCCAGTTCAGTTCATGGACGCCCCCTTCTCCACCCTGCCCATCGCTCATCACTGACGTCAGGCCTCAGCCGTCCGGCGTCGTGTGACAACATGCTTTTTCACATCAAATTAGCTAGAAGTTGTGGATGTTCACCATCCCACCAAATATGGAATAACATGGAATAAATGATTCTGGTATTTCTTAGGTTTTGATCCATCTCCACATGTACATAAAACTTTCAGCCATCACCTGAAGTCTTTGAATGTAGTTTCCGAAAATAATATCACTTTGTGTGACTGGCCATTCTATCAACTTGAAATAGTGGAGATCATGTAGTTCATGGCTTCAGCATCCAGTATAATAGTATATATATAGTGCAGCAAGCCTGGCTGAATAAATCCCTCAGCAGGTAGCCCAGGTAGCAGTAGAGCCTACTTCTTGAGTCTAGGAACCTCTCATATTTCATGTCAGTCAATTTCCAACTCAGAAATGCATTCAGGTTGCATCCGAAGGTCATCTAATGTTGGACATCAAACCATTGAAGAAGGGAACATGTTGATCCATTTTACTCCTTTGCTCTATTCGTGTTTTTTTCTAACATTCCAGCAGAACGACGGTGCCTCCAAGACTCCAAGGAAATTTGTACGTGAAACGAATTGAAAACGAACAATGAAAAACAAGTCACTCGTCTTTGCAGGCGACTTGCAACTGCCAGCGGATCCAAATCCAAGCTACTCCCCCTAGCAAGAGCTTGCAAATGAGTGAGAGGAGTGCATATACCTTCCTGCCGGCCCCAGTTTCGATGGTCACGGCCTTCAAGCAAATGCAAGTTCTTCCAAACAACTGGGATGAGAGTGAATTGTAGGCCAATTCATCCAATTCGCTGGCAAAAATCACACAAAGGAACCTTATCAGCAAAGCACCCTCCTCAGTCCAAATAATGATGTGAGTGCCCATGCGGATCAGAAAGATTTCCATGGCCACCTTGGATGTGCTGAAAGCCAACAGAAACCCCTAAAAAATCGTGGCTTCGTGCCCTGCTGGGGGAACTACAAACACTGCTCCGCGCTGAATAATAAAAAGTATCTTAGAACATCTTAGAACTAATACGTAAAAAGATACTGATATACTTCCTTGTCTTCCATTCATCCTTTTTTTTTTGTGATTCTAATCAAGTAAGCCCACGCCACTTTCGGAAGCACAAAAAAGAGGATGCTTAGGATCTTGCCTTTGCAGTTGATAGTGCGTGGTGCTGGTGGGGAAACCCCGTCATAACTTTCCGTATCTTCCAGACGCTTTGCCACAAGAATCCAACACAGGATGTCGATAGTTTCCTGGTTGGTGGTTGGGTCACCCCAAGATATGGAGCATCAATTTGGATCATCATCCCAGGCTGGTGCGGAGAATAAAACGTATCATGAACATAGTTGACAAATGCTGAAAAATGTTGAAACCTTCCAGCGAGCTTCATTCACATCAAACATCATCTTGATTAGAAAGACAGCTTCCAGCAGGACCGCCTCACAGTAGGGACAAAAAACTGGAAGAAGGAATTGATATGCTGGCTCGAGAGAAAAGATTTGAAGTCCAATGGCACACAGCAAAGCGATGTACTCCGAGACAATGACACAACCTGGCCGGTGATCAAACTGCCTTTCCAACATGTTCCAACATATATAATTCACTTGGGTCACCGGCGTATTTTTCAGCATTTAAATTGGAAAAAATAACGTTGGCGTCATGACCCAGCAACAGCCATCGTTGGTTTTCCATGCAGCGACCAAGCCAGTGGTATAGCTGCAGCGTGGAAGGTGCAAGGAGTCCTTCTTCACGTGCACCTGCCATGCTTCCATGGCTGCTCTAGCTGCAATTCTGCGGATCTCTACGGATTTTCCAGAGCACCAATGACGGCGGAGATGCAGCAGCATCACAAGCCCTGGGTCATAACCATTCCCGTCCACGAGCCGAATCATACTGAGGGCCCGGCAGAACTCCGTGAAGAAAAACCACGAGCTCGTTCAGGAAATTGGAAGCGATTGGCAGAGGAAAAGCCAGAATGATAAGAATACTTCCATGGGTGTCTAGACATGCGGAAAACAATCTTGATCAATCTTGATCTATGATCAATCTTGATCTATGATCAATTTGATCAATGACCTTGCCGAAAGCCAACAAAAAAAGGCATCCAATGGGATCATCATCCCCCATTTCAGCCAGATCACCATTGGTTTTACACCCAGTGTATCCGAATTTTTGGTGATTATATAAATCCTTGGGTTCGCTAAGTAGTGAATTTCCCATTGGGAAAACCATTCAAACAAAAAAAAAAAAACATCTCCTCAGCAAATCCAGATAAATCCTTGTTGGTTGGTTAAAAGCCCTTCGCTTCCCACGGGTGTCCCGACTCCAATCGTGGATGGATCCACCACTGCTTCACCTTCTCCTACCAGTGGTGTTAAGCGAACACGTGGATTGACCAACAGTCGGGTGCCGTTACCCTCTGGTAAACTAACATAGCTATGGAAAATCACCATTTTTAATGGGAAAACTAACTATAAATGGCCATTTTCAATAGCTATGTTAGTTTACCAGAGGGTACCTACAAGTACAGAGCTTGAGACTGTTCAAGCCAACAAAAGTGATTCTGAGTGGGTTACAACTCTACCTTAAATCCTTAACATGTTGTCACTTGTATGGTATGTCAGTATGTCCATGATTGGGGGTAGCAAGGCCGCCCCCCGCCCCCCTTCGCTCATTCCGCATGCCCATGGCGCTTGAGGCGGCATTGGCCAAGTAACCCATGCCTGGTGCAGTTCACAGGTCGGAAACCCACATGGGAAATACTAAGAACAACATTCCTCAATTTACCCTCTGGTAATTTGACATAACTATAGGAACTCATCATTTAACTGGTAAATCATCAATGGGCTATTTTCAAATATCGCAATAGAATACTGTAGCTTCTGCAAGTGAGACTATTGGAGGGCATGGGGATTCCTAGTTGTAAATTCCTGCAGCGTTGGTCATTGCAATTGCCATGGTGGCTGTGCATGTCAACGTATTTCATCATACCCGCGATGTTTGCGCAGTCTTGTTCCTCAGAATATTAGAATATTTTTTTATTTGAATGTTTTTTTCCTGCATGTTCTATAGTCAACAACTCAGACATGACTTGAGGGTGCTTGAGGCCTCTGTTGGATTTCTCCTGATCACCATGCCCATGCCCATCATTTTCAGGCCATTTGAGGCCGCTATATCAATGGATATCAATGGTGAACTGGTCGTTGGCCCCTGAGGATTGCGGGCACCGCCTGAGCCACCCTGATAGCCCCTGACTTGGAAGCAGCCAAACCTGGGTCGTTCACCGCGCAACGTTTCCGACTGAAAAAAAACATAGCAAGAGACCGGAAGATATTCATTTTCAAGGGTTCAATCGCAATGAACGACATTCATGTCACACGTTACATATGTTTATCACAGGCATATGAGACATGACACTTCCATTGCCATGGTAGTTTGCCAAAGGTTAGCCGGTTAGCCCTTTGCCTCTCTTCGCCACTCCTGCGTTCAGCTTTTTGCTTCAGGAGCTCGATTTCAGCTCCATTTCGCCATGTCAAGACCCAACTCGCTTCAGGGTCTAGATTTGAGACCTTCAATTTACCCATAACATCCCATAACGATGTTGCATTCAAGCCCCCAGAGAGCGTTTTTCTCTCCGGCTTTATTTTTATTCTGTAATGGGTACTTTGAGGGTCAAGGAAGTTTGGAAGTGGCCATCCAGGTTTGGGCTGGGCGGAACCTGGCTGAACTTCTAGTATTTCTGAATCCCATTTATGTCCCAAGCCTCCAGCACTATCTGCGAGTGCCCAAGTGCCAGAGTGCCAGCACACCTACACAACTCAGCATTGGAAGTTATGTACATCACTTTCCCTCTGGCTGATCGCAATGACTGTTGATGGCTCCACCCCGCTGCCAAACATAGACTCATCATGTGCGCTTAGGGTCGTTTGAAATCAGCCAGTGAGACGACTCTTCACCATCATCCAGCGCCCTTCACTTCTTCCCCTTGCCAATTTTCGGGGAATTCGTCAGCGTCTTCTTCTTGCCTTCAGGTCCGGTGTCTGTTTGGTACCCTTGGGGTGAGTTTGCATCCACGTCAAGAATGTAGAAATACACCAGCGGGAAGAACAGATGATACACACATGCATTGCTGGAAGCTGACATCAACATACAATGTGTTTTATCGGAATGTTGGAAACACCTATGGCAACTATGGATCTTCAACACTTACCCTCGCGTGTTCTCGAACATAGCAACGGGTTCACATCTCCCATTAGTGCGATGATTTGTCCATTAAAACAACATCACAAGATACTTTGTTGGAGGATGTTCCAGCTCAAACCTCCATTTCCAATGGGATCACCGTCCTTTACTCCATTTGAATGGCCACAAACGGGTGGCTAAACCCACCAATTACTTCGACGATTTTCCCAGCTATGTTGGTGAAATCCCTCCATTTAGTTCCAGGATGTTTCTCATTGTATAAAACATTACTTGTGTGAAATCTCTATAGATTCCTCCATTTCTCCCATGATCGTTGGTGAAATCCTATACATATAAACCTCATGATATCCCATGATTTTCCCAGCTATAAACCTCCATTTGTAAATGAGTTTTCCCAGCTCTAAACCTCATGAAAAATGATGAAACCTCATTTACCTCGAGATTTTCCAAAGAGTTTCCTATGGAATCCCCCAATGATCGGGTGGCTAAACCTGCCTTTCTTCCTCGGCTTCGCTTCCGTCGCTTCTCGCTCCTCCTCCCCATCGGAGCCGAGACGGGCAACTGTGTCGTCGTGAGCCTCCGCGTGGTTGCCTGGGCAAAGATTTTTCAGGGGATTTCAGCAGCAAACAGATCTTCAAATAAGGATTGAACCATGAGAAACTTGAGATTTATCCATGAAAAAATTGTAACATGAGGATTTGACAATCAAGAAATGGAGAGTTAAGCATCGAAGATAGGGTCTGGAGCGGGACGAGTGGTGTGTTTTACACGGGGGGGGCATTCCATCCAGCACTTGACCCAACATGGATCCTAATCCTCAGTTCCAGGATCTAGTCATCTAGTCAAATTATATAGAGTCACTCCAATCATGATTGAATAAACCAACACTGGAGCTTGTTGAACCTATGCGCTTGCTCGAATTGACCCAGGAGGGAGGGTAGGTTGCATCTTTGTAAAATCTCCACCCTCTCAGGGTGACCAAAAAACGTCCTCACTATTGTAGTAGTGGGCCCTTGCTACCCTTCACTACCCCCTAAAATATGGTGTGATACTGAAAACGATGAATCCACCACGCCCAAATCTTGTACCAAGTTTCTCCAGGGCACTAATCAAATGTCAACGTGGCTATTTGGTGGTTAAGATCAGGTGATTTTTAGTTCATATGCGCACTCGTATTTATTGTTCATTTCCTCCGCGAAAATATGAATTTGTTGCAGCACTGTGGATGGTGCCCTGGAAGAACGTCCACTGTGGGACAGAGTTTTGCCAGCCAATTCCAAACCAACAATCTGGTTGCATACAGCAAACCCAATCCGGACTTTCCGATATCTAGTTTTTTGGGAGAAAGAAACCCCCCCCAAAAAAAAACGCATTCTTTGCCGGGAAAATATACCTTGTCTCCCGATGTTTGTGCTGGTTGGTGGTTCAACACCATTCAAACCATGAAAGGTCCAGGATCAGGGGTCCAATTTGCCGGTGAAATTTCCATTTTCGGTCAAATCCATCATTTTGGTGGCTGAATTCCCCTATGTTTGTTTCTACCAAACCATTTTTTGTCAGCTAAATCCGATGTTTTTTCTTAGTGAAATCCCATTCTGCTGAGTTAAACCATGTGATGCCCCTCGAAATCCTAAAGTGGACCTCCACAGTACCTCCGCCGCCTCTTCCCACAGAAGATCCCCTAAGTCTAATGAATTTCCCAGTGGTTAAACCCAACAACAAATCATCCGCAAATCCAGGATTATAGATTATCCAGTGATTCTTCCAGCTGAGTATCATGATTCATGGGATATTTTCATATGACCAATTGATGATCCGGTCCGGCCCCACAGCTATGTTTGTTGAAATATACCCATGAATACTATATAAATATATCCCCCATTCATCAGCCAAACCTGTTCACCAAGTTATATTAGCGTCAACTTTGCTATCACAAACTGTAGGGTCTCACCTTCCATTTAAATCCGGGATTATGGGTAAGCCATTGATTATCCATTGATTATTCCGTTAATCTTTCCAGTAGTTGTCCCATTAATCTTCCCATTCATCTTCAGAACATCATCAGCAAATGCATGATTATAGGTATTATAGGTTATCCACTGCTTGTCCTAGTATATAATCATTCATATCATATTAATATCCCATTAACTATCCAACAGTAACAAGGTGAGCCCCCCCCCCAGTTTTGTTTGTTGGTTTAAAAACCTATGAGTACAATAGTCTCAGGAAAAAAACAACCCATTAATTATTAGCATCACGTAGTATCCCATATTAACATATATGAACATTTATCGTTATCCATTGGTTATCCCGTTTTTTTTCCTATCCATCTTCCCGTTAATCCATTATTCCTATCATCCAATAGTTATTCCATTAATTATGAATCCTTGGAATTCCCCAACAGTTGTCCCGTCGATGATCCGTTGATGATTCTATTGTCCTTTTCCCATTGTCCGATTGATGATCCCTCAATCATCCAATGATGGGAGAATTGCTTGGATAATATATACAATTACCCTCTGGTAAACAAACATAGCTATTGAACATGTCCATTTATAGTTGATTTTGCCCAGTAAAAATGACGGTTTTCCATAGTTATGTTAGTTTACCAGAGGGTATTTTGATCATTAGTGGGAATTATTACTATCTATGGATCTTAGATGTATTACTGGAAGAAAAAATGCCCTTATGAATAGCCATCATTATCTATTACTGGAAATTCAGGGACAGCATTACTCATCTATTGATCAATGATCCCTGAATTATCCATAATAATGAACTATTGTTCCCTCAGTTGGATAATTGATAATCCCTAATGATTGATAATCCAATCATTATCCCTGAGTTATCCATTGATGTCCCGTTGATCCTTGAGCTTTGCCGCTGGGATCTTCTTCTTCCGCCTGCGCCGCCCACAGCGCCGCAAAGGAATCGCTGCCCTCGACCACCGAGGCGATGGTCTGGGCGCCGTCCTCAATCCACGGGACCCGTTTTGAGCTTTGGGAAAAATGGAGGAAGACCTTGGGAACTCCTGGGGCCCTTCATGATTTTTCATGATTCTTGATGATTTTTCATGATTTTTCATGATTCTTGATGATTCTTGATGATTTCTCATGATGACTGAGGATTTTGACACATCTCAAGTAGCCAGGAAGTGCCGATTTCACCATGCAAAATGGGGGTTTCATCAACAAAAAAATGGACTCCCATCATGAAAAAAATCAAACGACATCATAACCGAACCATGATGAAAATCATAATGCTACTGAATCCAACCGGAAAACCGCTGGACAAAAAAACGCCAAAAGGGGTTTAGCAGCCACAGCTCCAAGTGTGATTTATATCCAACATTAGGATTTTCATGGGAAGCATGGGGATATATGACCAACATGTCATGCTGATATGGGATGACATGAATTGGTCAGAAGAGGGATGTGCCATGATTTGTTGATGAAGATAATGATAATGACTAGATAGATAGATAGATTGATCAATCCATCGGTTGATTTACACGTGTCAGACACTTCTGCACGCCCGGCAATATACTACAGTATACATATATTGCTACTATCTTCCTTACCCAACCGATACAACCCCAGTCTAATCAAATCTGATCTAATCTATCCTCAATCTATCTAAATGTATGTATGTATGTATGTATGTATGTATGGATGGATGGATGGATGGATGGATGTAGGGATGTATGGATGTATGGATGTATGGATGTATGTATGTATGTACGTACGTACGTATGTACGTGTGTATGTATGTTATGGGTGGGTGGGTGGGTGGGTGGGTGGCTGGATGGACGGATGGATGGATGGATGGATGGATGTGTGTTTATAAGTAGCTACAGTCTGCGTGCGTATCCACACTTGCGAATGGTATAAACAAAATCAGAAGTGTCCATCCAGAAGTTACTGCACGCTAATTACACTTATGGTTCCGATTCTGGAGTTGGCTTGTACTGGAATCCAGCCATTTTTAATCAGAAAACCAACCATTGAATGTGACAAGGTATGGCAGGCAAGGTTTGTTCATTTCCAGGCCAAAGGATGTCCAAGCTTCCAATGGACTCTCTAAGTCCACGTCTGGCGGAGCGACCTTGAAATCTTCCTGTGGCGATCATCGGAAGTGTGCAACGGCTATGCTGGAAAATTGGGGATAACATTGCCATCTAAGAAAATCATGATTATACCGTTATACCATTGGGTTTTGGGGGCGCCCTGCTTTAGGACCCGGGTACTGGTTGGTTCATTTGGATGATTTAAGATGATTTGTTTAAGGGTTTCTATTTCCTGCCCATCCTACAGAACAATTCCTGGTTGGGTGGTTTCATTCCCTCTGAGAAACAATCGGTCGATTTCGGTCGCTTGGATTCATTGTTCCAGCATTTTGTGGGCATGACGAAGCGGGAGGGAAGACAACCATGGCTGAAACGAGCAGAAGTGTGTTTTATGTGGATATGACTATGTACCATATATACACTGTATGTATGCATGAATGTATACCCATGACATCTCAGTTGTGTAACTCCTTACCATCTTACCACGGATCCGGGCTTCCAGGAAAATGGGCCCTTCTGGGCCCAATGTCCGAAGTCGGAAAGAACGGGTATGGGCCCTGGGCCGGGGTCAAAATGATCCATCCCTCCAAATCATTCAATATCATTCAATGATACAAAGTGAAGGATTTCATCCTGAAATATCGGTACCACGCTTTTGGATCCCCAAATGTTCGCCATTGTCCCATCTCCTCCAACTGGTGGAAGACCAGGTCTGACAGGACCTGAAGCTTGGACAAAGTCATCTCCAAGTACGGCACCAACGACATGAAGTCCTGAATCGGCGTGATGGAACCGTGGAACATCGTGGAACCTGGATAGAGGCCCTGATTTTTGTTCTCCGGTTGAAGTTGAAGCTGGATAGAGGCCCAGATTGTCAACAAGAAAAGGCAGTGGAAATAAAGTACCCTCTGGTAAACTAACATAACTATGGAAAATCACCATGTTTAATGGGAAAATCCACTTTAAATGGCCATTTTCAATAGCTACGTTAAATTACCAGAGGGTAGACTTCATCAAGGTGAGAACTTGGATAGTGATTGACCAACCACTGTAGTGGGCTACAGCTCCAGCCACCCAGTCTTGCTCGTATCGTCCAATCCACCTTTAGGGGTTCATCTTACATCATATAGGTAAATAATATATATATATACGCATATATTATTATATGATTATATGGTATATGATTACATGATACATGATTATATTATATGATATATGATGATATGATATATATATATATAATGTGTGTGTGAATGAGTTTTCAATAAGTACATCTTCAGTTTCAATGGCTAAATCACGATCAATGTTTGCTACTTAAACACACATTTCAAGGATGCAATTTTGCGTGTCAAATCTACAATGTTGCAATTTGTGTCTGCCTCAGTCCATACATTTTCTTACCCAGAAAGCTTCATTTGTTGCAGTTTCAGACACCCATTTTTTCGCTAACCCCCATTTCTTTGACAGAGTTTCACCCCCAGCATCCCTATAAGTTGGTACCCCATGGCAATCTTGAAAAACAGCACTTAATGCCAACTATACATAACATACATATTATACATATTATATATAATATAGTGTATATAGTATATAGTATATAGTTAGTATAGTATTCATAGACTTCATGAACCACCCAACCTCCACCCCCCAACCCCCCGCACCCATCCGTCCTGCCACAGCTGATCATCTTCAAAGGCCTTGCGCAGCTCCGTGGACCATCGACAGCTGCGCAGGGCACAGCCCAGGGCAGAACCGGCACCTGTGGCGCGGCAAACTCCGAAGATGAAAATTTATGCTTCATATGATGGCTCAGATGATGGTACAAATGATGGCTCAAATGATGGCTCCAAGTTCCAATGATGCTTAAAATTATGGTAAAAATGATGGTAAAAATGCTGGTAAAAATAATGGTAAAAATGATGGTAATGATGGTAATGATGGTAATGATGGTACAAATGATGCTAAAAATGATGGTACAAGATGGTAGGTGATGGTAAATGACCGTAAGTGAACCAAATTCATCACTCAGAATATGGAACTCGTGAATTTGGTAAAATGATGAACACATGGTTTTCAAAAATTGTGGTAAATTGAAGCGGTTCCATCCTTTTGTGAGGGACATGTGTGGATAAACCGCGGGATAATTGAGTCTGTTTTTGCAACTGCCCAAGGTTGTTAGATATGTTTAGGCACATGTACCGACAAAGAGGGGCTGTGTGTGGTTGTACAGTAGGTGTATACATGAGTAATGATGCATGGGTGCGCGTGCACATGCATCCGCGAAACTGATCTGGGACCAATGGGGTATCTACTGCAGGACCGCGATCATGTTCCCAGTAAAATCACGAAACATTGGCTGGGTAATGACCTCTGGTTTTGGAGACCCTCCAGTTTTAAGAATACTTCTGTAAAACATACTGATTCTCCAAAAGGTGATCTATATTCATATATTTTGAAGTGGCAGCATAACTATTTACATGTATGGTATCCATATATATATATATATGTGTGTATATATATATATATATACGCGGCAATGTTGAACTTGAACTCTCAAACCTACAGATCAGCAGTCAGATCATCCAATGGATGACCCTTGGAAAGTGCCAGTCGGTGACTTCATGCCGCACGCTGACTTAACGGTGGATGATATCTTACAGCAGATGGTTGATGGAAGAAATCCAAATCCCCAGTTGAAAACGGTAGGCAACATCCCATTCTTCATAGGGTTTCAACCATCCAAGGTGATGCAGGATTTCTTCCATCCACAGTATTATATCCTCATCTTGACTGGATTCCATGAAACCCCTGCTGTCTTGTGCATTATATCCCATTTCTGTCCCGGCTATCGAAGCCACATCGAAGCCACACGTTTCTGCGTTTTGCATGTGCTGGCTAAATCCATTGTTTGTTGATCAAGTTAATTAATTCAATTGAAAATTTCATGTCAAACATGAGAGGAGGGAACAACAAAACATAAAACAGTCAGTCGTAACTTTTAATGGGCCAAATGTCGGTGAAAACTGTCAGTGAAAACCACACATGTCAAGTTGAAAAGAAAGCGCATATTCTGATGATATGTTCCCACTATATTATGTCCTGATAAAATACAAATCATTGAATCTCCATGAAACCAGTTTAAATTCCATCAAGCCCCAGTAAAACCAGCCAGCACATCACCTTCCAAAAAAACTCTTCAACCTCAAACCCCACAAAAGTTGACCCTGAATTTGATGAAGCCCCAGTGAAATCCATTAAAATCCACAAAATTCCATTAACATCCATTAGCAATCCATTAAAATCCATTAAAAACCAACTAAAACCCACTAAAATCCACAAAAATCCATTAATATCCATTAAAAATCCATTAAAATCCATTAAAAATCCACTAAAAATCCACTAAAATCCACAAAAATCCATTAACATCCACTAAACCCCCTAGTAGATCCCTATGAACTCCCCTTTTTTTCCCCGAATTCAACGGTCCCCGGGATTCGCACCTTGGAGCCGCGCCAGCTCCACCTGCGCCAGGGCCATGGCCTCCTCGGCCGTGCTGCATTCCAAGCCTGGGATGCTGGGGGCCTGGGATGGCCTGGGGCCTGGGGATAAAACATGAAATGAAATTCATATAGAAAAATATTTTCTGGGGATTCTATTGGGAACAAAAAAATATACATATATATATATATACAGGATCCATATAGAAATCCAATGAAATTCAATTTAACCGCAGTTTTGGGAGATTTGATTGAGAGATTTCAGGCTAAGTTTCAAATCGAAAGTCATTTTGGGAATTTTTGGGATATTTTTGGAAGGGGTTCGACCCAAAAGAACTGGGATTTGCTCAGATCAAATGGGGGTTGAAGCAGTGGAACTTGAGGATTGAACCTGCCAAACTTTCGGTCCAGTTGACAGGAGAAGAAATAAGCCGAAAAATCAGCGTCTCCCGAGACAAGTGAGAACAAAAAATGGGAGGTTATGGGAGGTTGCGTACAATTTAAAAAAACCGGATCTTTCCAGCTTCATTTTGATTGCGTTTTGCAACCCAAAAATTTGCCGGCAAACTGGTTGGCATTTCATTCCTCACTAAAATTTTGGACCAAGACACAGGCGTGGATGCTCGGCTCCACATCCGTGGCCCGGAAACACTTCTCGCGCACCGCACGGACCGAGGCGATGACCGTGGAAGGCCCAGTGGAGAGGAGCGCTTGGGTGGCCTTTGGGGTTCGTCGCAACCCCGGCGTTTTTGACTTCAATATACACCAAAAAAACTCACGTTTTGCTAGTTCCTGCATGTTGTCGCTCAGTTGTCACTTTGCCCAACTTGTGCCTCAAAATCCATTGTCCAAGGGAAGATATCATTATAGCGTGGCATCAAGCGTGTCTGCAAGTGCAAGAGAAGAAATCATAACGTAGCATCCAGTGTGTGTGTGTGTGTTCAAGTGC
>CAMXCT020001939.1:0-5000 GCA_947184155.2 Cladocopium goreaui
AACAATCAACAGCATATCTAGCCGACGACCGGCGCTGAGACGCTCAATGCAACAGGCATGGGATTTGGCTTTCATGTGGGGCTCTCACGAGCCTACTTCCCATCACATAGCAATGCCAGTGCAGATTTTGGTCGCTTTTCTGGCTACGGCTCTTAGCTGGGGCTGGTCCCGTGAAGCAGCTATTTTTGCGCTTGCATGGGGCGCTCTGCTGCGGATAGGGGAAGTACTACAGGCAAAAAGATCAGATCTGACGCTGCCACAAGATGTTGGAGGCACAATTGACTTCGCACTCTTGAGAATCTGGGAGCCAAAAACAAGGTATCGCGCTGCAAGGCACCAATGCGGAAAGTTAGAACAACCAGACCTCATTGAGGTCATCCGTATTGGACTGGGAGGACTGGGTTTGAGTGAAAAGCTATGGCCCTTCTCAGGTGCGACTTTGAGGCTTCGATTTGCAAAGATAGCGATGCGATTGCTTCTGCCTTGCCGATCTGATGATACACCTAAGCCAATGAGTTTAGCTAGCTTCAGGCCAGGTGGTGCAACACATCTCATCACAACTACGGAATCTGCAGAGTTGGTCAGACGTCGAGGCCGATGGATTTCAAACAAAGTGATGGAGTGCTACTTACAAGAGGTAGAAAGCACCACTTACTTGAATGAAGTCTCAGCCGAATGCAGAGATAGGATTTTGAAATCCTTAGCAGTTTTTCCCCTACTGCTTCAGCATGTACGTAATTTGAAAATGTGCAAAATCCCGGAGCAGCTTTGGTTCTGCTACTTGAGCAGACAGGTGCCCTAGCGCTGTAAAGCCTGGAGAAGGTGGAATGGCCATTTTGAATGCAGCTGGCAGCAAGCCCAACAACAAAATGCTTGCGCAGCTATGGAAAAGGCGTGAGTGTTGAGTCCTTGTTCTTGCAAGGACGATTCATGAACTTCTTTCCTCTCAAGATCAACCCACCGCCGAGTCCTTATATAATTTTCCACTATAAATCATTAAAAACTATGGAATTAGCCTAGTTATCCCTCGTTACCGTTCAATATTAATTGCGAATCATGATGAAATCCCGTTCAAACCTTTTTTCATCCTACGAGGCCGTGAAGCTGTGTCAAAGAGCAGACAAGGCGAAAAACCAGCTGACAGCTTTTCCAATTCGAGTTGAAATCCCAGCGACAATTCTCATGTTGTATAGATTGTGCAATATATATATAATAATTATGACATATATATGTATATATACATATGTAATCATATATATATATGTATGTATGTATGTATGCATGCATGCATGCATGTATGTTTGTATGTATGTATGTATGTATGTATATATACACGGTGAGGTGATGGGTCGTTGGAACGATGAATTGATTGGAAAGGGGGCATAGACATCCATCTAAAAACAAGCCTACTTGCATGTAAAAACAAACATGTTGTCTTGACTCAATGTGGGATTGTTTGATCACTAAGTTTAACCGCAATAAAATCATGCCCGGATGGCGGTTCCATTTTGACGTGTCGGTTGAAGTGTCGTTCAATGCCAGGCGCTGGCTTTTGACATGACAGACGTCTTCAATCCGAAGCGGGTCTATGCTTGGGGCCTGGATAGTGAAGAGCATGATCAACTACAAGCAACCTTGGAACCCTGGCCTTTTCGTTGCATTCACTCTAAGAACCGTGTATCTCACAGTGAGTGTATTTATATGTTGACGCAGTGATATTTCGTATTCTGTGCAATGTGTGTGTATATATATATATATTATGTAAACGGCTCCTCTGATGCTGATTGCAACTACAGATATTCCCAGGCATCCGGAGCCTTCCGCTCCCTTTTTCCCGTCCTTACCAATCCTGCTCTGCCGGTCCGACGGCGCCTTTAAATCTATTCGCAAATTGTTATGGCAATTCTCCTTGATTGTGAGTTAAGTGAGTTACAGTTTCCACTCCTCAAATCACCAGATTCAATGCCCTCAACCAGAAGTTCTCCCACAAATCTGCCCGATGCGGAAGGTTCAAACGATTTCCTTCTTCAACTTGCTTACGTTCTTTCTTACGTTCATGCACCTCGTCTCCTGATCAATGAATCTCAGTTCAACGTCTACGATACATACGATACCTAGGCCACCCTAGGCCACATACTCCGCCACTTTGACTCCCTCGAACATATTTTTTCATTCAATACTTCCCACTCCTTGCGTACAATTTCCGCTCCCTTTCGGATCGGCCAGCTCCACAATGGACATTCTCCCTCCAACCAAGAAGTGCACCACCCTGTATATGAGATTGCCACAGCTGCAACAGTTCAACGCCACTTTGGCCCTTCCTTGATTGACTGGCAAAATACCTGATTGGGATCAACTTGTATTCCCCGGAAATGGGAGAGTTCACTCGAACACTGCTGACGTGTAGTCCTCGAGGCCTGTGCTGTGTATGGACTGCATTTCGCCTGACAAATATATATATATGTATGTATGTATGTATGTATGTATGTATGTATGTATGTATGTATGTATGTATATAATGTGTATACACATATATATATATATATATATATATTGATCAGACAACTGCATATGTACAGTACGTCTACGTACGTTTAGATGTTCAGATATGTATATTAATGTCGCAAACAAGTACGCACAATAGATACAGGTACACATTCAGACCTGCGCATAACGTATGTATATTAAATGCATACGTGTTTATGTACACATACATGCATATGATTTTTGTGTGTACTTATTCCAACATCATGTCTGAATAGGTGAGTGTAGAGGATGAGCCCAGGGTGAGCAGTATTTTGGTGCAGCTGTGTTTCACGAGGAAAGTCTGAAAGAAGACAAGAGCTGGCAGTTGCCGCCGAGAGAGGCAGGGAACATAGGTTGTTCTGTAGGCAGGGTGACGGCATATACAATCACATATGTGATCACATGTTTAAGTACGTGCGAAATACGTTTGTTTATACGCAGGGAAACTATGTTTTACCATATTATACCATGTGCTGTAATAAGATATTATATTGTATTGCATTGTATTGTGTTATAGGAGAGTATAGTTTGGTATGGTATGGTATGTATGGTATGGTATGGTATAATTAGTATAGTATATGATATGTCCATATGAAATCACATTACATTATATTATCTGTAATTCACAATATATGATGTGTTATTTTTGTTGCATCATATCATAACAGGTAAATGTGGTCACAGGTCCACAAACCCTCTCTGTTTAGCGGCTTGACGGCTTGACATGTTGCACCCCTTTCGTGGCACCAGGGGCATGCGTGGTGTGAAAACCTCAGTCTGGAGGGTGTCTACCGCAAAGAAGATGGAGGCCCCTGGTGCCAACCATTTCTCGTGGCTTTGGAACACAAGTCATCAGATCCAGCCGTCGCAGGCACAGTGGAGATTGTGGTACCTGATCCCTGCAAGGAACTGGCACCGGTAACTGGGCAATGAGATGTCTTACCGTGCTGATGCCGGATTTTTTTGTTGTTTTATCATGATAAATTATGATTCTATGAGTGGAATTATTCCTCTTATTAGTCTTATTACTACGAATATTGTACAATTCATATCACCACATAGGCAGCGTGCAAGTCTCAGAAACCACCGGGGCAGTTGGAGTACAAGGTGCTTTTGCGACCTCCGCCTGGGCACTCTTTGGCGTTCTCTGTGAAGACGCAACTTGGCTCGATCCTGGATTTCCGGGGCTAGTCCCTACTCATGGCTCATCCGAATGGTGTGAAAACGCGGCTGGAGATTTAATCAAGCGGATGATGACAGGACCTGGCTAAAGCCCGGGAAACGTTGAAACTTGACAGCGTCCCCAACTTGGCAGTAGAAACACATGAGAGACGGGTGAACAAAAACCCATATGTTCTCACATGTCCAACATCATCCAACATCCTTTTCACATGAGAAAAACAAAAGCAAATCGAACGTCGCCTTGTCTCACGTCACTTTTCTTGTGCTGTCAAACCTCAGATTTCACATTTTCCGGTGTTTCTTCAATTTCTGCCAAAGGAATTGCGGCCTGAAAGTGAAAACCAGACCTTCGAAGTGAGGTCTTGCTTCTGAGGTGCGCTCTACACCGGCTACAAGAAGATCTAGAAGATCCCAAGCTCGTCTCTTTGTTGGAATTTTTGATGATTCCGGGTGTTGTGCCTACAACAGCACAGTTTAGGTGTTGTTTTCTGGTGGGATTGGTTCACCTGGCACTTCCCCAAGGTCGGAGATGAGATTGCCAGATTGGATGTGACCAGTGGCCTAGCTGATCGACAAACATGGCCCCCCAAGGACCCCATTTCTGCGGCCAAAACGGCGTTTCAGCATTTACAAAGCAAAGCATGTTGGTTTTCCACCTACAGCGACATCTCTCCGTGTCTCCCAGGTTTCTCATGGTTTCCTTCCCAGTATTTGTTTTGGTTGCGAGGTGCTTCTGAAGTGACTGAAGACCTTAGACTTTCGCTTCTGTTTTCACGCCCTTTTCAACGTCCTAGGTCAAGCTCTCAAGTTTTCAGATGGACGCGTTTGGCAACTGGAGGCCGATGGGTCAAAACTTGATGACTCTTGGGTCAAAACCCCGGTAACCTGGTACCCGGATGGTACCCGAATGGTCATAGCTGGTGAATGGTCATTCACTGATTCAGTCCCCAGTCACAAGTTGCAGCGAGAGGCAAAACTTCCAAACTCCATCTGCCGAGCGGTACGGGAAGATGCCGCACTCCTTCGAGCCCTACAAAGTGGCGCATGGGCTTTCAGAGTACGGGGTATCTATCTATCTATCTATCTATATATATATATATGTACACATATAAATATCATATGCCTAGAATATATAAATATACACATGCCGATAGATAGATAGATAGACAGATAGAAAGGTAGACAGACAAACAGATAGACAGATAGACAGATAAACAGATAGACAGATGGAGACATAATTGTACAGATTTGTGCTTGGCAACGGGTTGCCTCGATTTGGGTGAGGTTGATCT
>CAMXCT020001939.1:10000-77500 GCA_947184155.2 Cladocopium goreaui
CCAGCAGAAGTGTTCCACAGGTGCATCGGGACCTCCGGGGACAACAGAATTACATTTCGGTGCCATCAAACCCCAAAGGAGACACGAGGGGAGCATTTCAAATCGCACGAGAGCTTCACCAAGCGATTTGTGTTGCACTGGGTTCGTAGTGTGGATGGCTTCAAATCTCCAGCCCCACTCCGTTTCATCGTTCCATGAAGCACGGGCCTGTTTTTTCGAGGAGCTGGTGGTCTCTGAAACCGGAGCGGAGCTGGAGAACCTCACATCCCTTGTAGCTGAATTGCAGAAGAATGGCAGCTTGACTCAGTAGCCGGCCTGGTGGACCATTGAGTTGCAGAGAGGAACACCCTTTTTCTCTATTTGCTCCACTGTTATCTGTGGGCCAGATGCTATGCAGCATAGGGCAGCTCCTTTTAGAGGTGCTGGCTCCCAAAACCAGGTGGTTTGCAGGTTTTCGGATGATGTTCGCTCTCACAAACATTGAAATTGGACGAATCTGATCCCAAACATGCTGGTATGTTGCTTGATCCATCTTCATCCATTGCTTTGCGTTCAATTCAAAACACAGGCTGGAAATGGCTCCATAGTTGGTAAAGGGACCTTCATTCCCCAGTGATTCCATAGGTACTGACCCATGCCCAAATGTTTCCCACAGCATCCTTTGGAAGGCTACAAAGTCTCGCTTCTCGGTGACTTGGCAGGGCACGGGGCCTCCAATTCAGTCACTGTTAGGTGGGCCCTACACTTATTAGTAACATTAGATCACTTCCGGATTTCCTTCGCATTGCAAGTATACAGTGAGTCAACATCTGAAGATGAGAGGGTACGTTCAATCCTGAGGTTTGGTGCAACCGAATATGATGTGAGGTTTTCAAAACGCATATCTTTAAGAACGTTAGTTTCTTGATTTTGGCTTCATTGTTTGTCTCAACTTCTCTACTGAAATCCGATAGCAACTCCAGAAGCAAAGCAACCTCCATTTGCTGCGAATCTTGGAAACACTGCATCTCATTTGGCGGGTGAAGGCGTGTGGACTCCCTGCTTGTACTCCGTGTACATTAGTTTTTGAAAGTTTCAACAATTGTGATGACAGTTCAATGCCGAGGTATCTTTGCTGATCCCCGATCCATCATGGAACGTGGAATTGCCAGGGAGATCATCGATGGGAAGCTCTACAACAGGCAAGGCTGATATCTGCAAAAGCGTTTCTGCACATTTCACCCCCAACCTTCGCAAGCTGTTGACCCCAGAATTTGTGCTCCACAAAGCATCCCAAGTAGCCTTTGTCTTGGGTCTAGTCACCAGCCGCTTTGTGTGCAGGAGCCTGAAGAAATTGAAAGCAACCTTCCAAAATTTTGGAAACTCGTCTGACTTGAGATGACCTTTGACGGAACTTTTTTGGCAGCTTATGTTTGCTATGTTTGCTGTTGGCCTTTCAAAGGGCTTTGGGTCAAACCTTGAGGAAAGGCCATTGCTTTGGTGGATGGCAGTTTCAAAATCGTGCACCCTGGCATCCGAAAGCAAGGTTTGAGAATGTGGAAAATCTCTATTGGTCTTGGTCCATGGGGGATGGAGGTTTATGATGGTCAATGATGGCTAATGATGGTTAATGATGGTTAATGATGGTTAGTGATGGTTAATGATGGTTAATGATGGTTAATGTAGTTTAATGATAGGTTAATGATGGTTACTGATGGGTAATGATGGTTAATGATGGATGATGATGGTTAATGATGGTCAATGATGGATAATGATGGTTAATGATGGTTCATGATTCTTAATGATGGTTAATGATGGTTCATGATTGATTTATGATCATTAATGATGGTGAATGATGATTAATGATGGGTAATGATGGTTAATGATGGTTAATGATGGTTAATGATGGTTAATAATGGTTAATGATGGTTAATGATGGTTAATGATGGTTAATGATGGTTAATGTTGGTTTATGATCATTAATGATGGTGAATGATGATTAATGATGGGTAATGATGGTTAATGATGGTTAATGATGGTTAATGATGGTTAATAATGGTTAATGATGGTTAATGATGGTTAATGATGGTTAATGATGGTTGATAATGGTTAATGATGGTTAATGATGGTTAATGATGGTTAATGATGGTTAATGATGGTTAATGATGGTTACTGATGGCTCATGATGGTTAATGATGGATAATGATGGTTAATGATGGTCAATGATGGATAATGATGGTTAATGATGGTTCATGATTCTTAATGATGGTTAATGATGGTTCATGATTGATTTATGATCATTAATGATGGTGAATGATGATTAATGATGGGTAATGATGGTTAATGATGGTTAATGATGGTTAATAGTGGTTAATGATGGTTAATGATGGTTGATGATGGTTAATGATGGTTAATAATGGTTAATGATGGTTAATGATGGTTAACGATGGTTAACGATGGTTAACGATGGTTAACGATGGTTAACGATGGTTAACGATGGTTAATGATTGTTAATGATGGTTAATGATGGTTAATGATGATTAATGATGATTAATGATGGTTAATGATGGATAATGATGGTTAATGATGGTTAATGATGGTTAATGATGGTAAATGATGGTAAATGATGGTAAATGATGGTAAATGATGGATAATGATGGTTAATGATGGTTAATGATGGTTAATGATGGTTAATGATGGTTAATGATGGTAAATGATGGTAAATGATGGTAAATGATGGTTAATGATGGTTAATGATGGTTAATGATGATTAATGATGGTTAATGATGGTCAATGATGGTTGATGATGGCTAATGATGGTTAATGATGGTTAATGATGATTTATGATGGTTAATGATGGTTTATGATGGTTAATGATGGCTAATGATGGTTAATGATGGTTAATGATTGTTAATGATGGTTAATGATGGTTAATGATGGTTAATCATGGATAATGATGTTAATGATGAATAATGATGACTAATGCTGACTAATGATGGTTAATGATGGCTAATGATGGTTAATGATGATTCATAATGATTAATGATGGTTAATGATGGTCATTGATGGTCAATGAGGATTAATGATGGTTAATGATGGTTAATGATGGTTAATGATGGTGAACGATGGTTAATGATGGTTCATGATGGTCAATGATGGTTAATGATGGTTAATGATGGTTAATGATGGTTAATGATGGATAATGATGGTTAATGATGGTAAATGATGGTTAATGATGGTTAATGACGGTTAATGATGGGTGATGATGCTTAATGATGGTTAATGATGGTTAATGATGGTTCATGATGGTTAATGATGGATAATGATGGTTAATGATGGTTCATGATGGTTAATGATGGTTAATGATGATTAATGATGGTTAATGATGGTTAATGATGGTTAATGATGGTTAATGATGGATAGTGATGGTTAATGATGGTTAATGATGGTTACTGATGGTTAATGATGGTTAATGATGGTTAATGATGGTTAATGATGGTTAATGATGGTTAATGATGGTTAGTGATGGTTAATGATGGATAGTGATGGTTAATGATGGTTAATGATGGTTAATGATGGTTACTGATGGCTCATGATGGTTAATGATGGATAATGATGGTTAATGATGGTCAATGATGGATAATGATGGTTAATGATGGTTCATGATTCTTAATGATGGTTAATGATGGTTCATGATTGATTTATGATCATTAATGATGGTGAATGATGATTAATGATGGGTAATGATGGTTAATGATGGTTAATGATGGTTAATAATGGTTAATGATGGTTAATGATGGTTGATGATGGTTAATGATGGTTGATAATGGTTAATGATGGTTAATGATGGTTAACGATGGTTAACGATGGTTAACGATGGTTAACGATGGTTAACGATGGTTAACGATGGTTAACGATGGTTAATGATTGTTAATGATGGTTAATGATGGTTAATGATGATTAATGATGGTTAATGATGGTCAATGATGGTTGATGATGGCTAATGATGGTTAATGATGGTCAATGATGGTTAATGATGGCTAATGATGGTTAATGATGCTTAATGATGATTTATGATGGTTAATGATGGTTAATGATGGTTAATGATGGTTAATGATGGTTAATGATGGTTAATGATGGATAATGCTGGTTAATCATGGATAATGATGTTAATGATGAATAATGATGACTAATGCTGACTAATGATGGTTAATGATGGCTAATGATGGTTAATGATGATTTATAATGATTAATGATGGTTAATGATGGTCAATGATAGTCAATGAGGATTAATGATGGTTAATGATGGTTAATGATGGTTAATGATGGTGAACGATGGTTATGGATGGTCAACGATGGTTAATGATTGTTAATCATAGTTAATGATGGTTAATGATGGTTAATGATGGATAATGATGGTTAATGATGATTAATGATGGTTAATGATGGTTAATGATGGTTAATGATGGATAATGATGGTTAATGATGGTTAATGATGGTTAATGATGGTTACTGATGGTTAATGATGGTTAATGATGGTTAATGATGGTTAATGATGGTTGATAATGATTAATGATGGTTAATGATGGTTAATGATGGTTAATGATGGTTAATGATGGTTAATGATGATTAATGATGGTTACTGATGGTCAATGATGGTTGATGATGGCTAATGATGGTTAATGATGGTTAATGATGATTTATGATGGTTAATGATGGTTTATGATGGTTAATGATGGCTAATGATGGTTAACGATGGTTAATGATTGTTAATGATGGTTAATGATGGTTAATGATGATTAATGATGGTTAATGATGGTCAATGATGGTTAATGATGGCTAATGATGGTTAATGATGGTTAATGATGATTTATGATGGTTAATGATGGTTAATGATGGTTAATAATGATTAATGATGGTTAATGATGGTTCACGATGGTTAACGATGGTTAACGATGGTTAACGATGGTTCACGATGGTAAACGATGGTTAACGATGGTTAACGATGGTTAACGATGGTTAACGATGGTTAACGATGGTTAATGATTGTTAATGATGGTTAATGATGGTTAATGATGATTAATGATGGTCAATGATGGTCAATGATGGTTAATAATGATTAATGATGGTTAATGATGGTTCACGATGGTTAACGATGGTTAACGATGGTTAACGATGGTTAACGATGGTTAATGATTGTTAATGATGGTTAATGATGGTTAATGATGATTAATGATGGTTAATGATGGTCAATGATGGTTAATGATGGCTAATGATGGTTAATGATGGTTAATGATGATTTATGATGGTTAATGATGGTTAATGATGGTCCAGGAATCTTTGTGACCAGTCGCATTGGGGCCCCTTCATTGAACCTCGTGCGGCTAGGCATAATGCGAGTGGCGAGGAGCCGAAAGTTGTCTTGGAGGGCTGCGGTCTCTTGGATCACCAGCTTGATTCGTTTTGGCAATGGCCTAACTTGAAGTACTTCATCTTCAATTATTCACATGCTCACATACACACATATACATGTATCATATACATATATCATATACATATATCATATACATATCATATATCATATACATATCATATATCATATACATCTATCATATACATGTATCATGTGTATATATATATATGTTTGAGCCACGGTCAAAATGGTTGAAGACTACTTTTCAGTATTGCAGGAGTTTTTTGTCAGAGATGTGCACGAAAGTGATAGGGCCCCCCAAAAGCGATAACCTGGGACCATACACGACAGTCCATTAAACTTGGCTTGTGCACATACACAGAACGGGCAAAACCGATGAGGGAAATTCAACCTGTGGTGCCCTGTTTCCTGCAGATACTGTAGCATTTGGCATCCAACTCGCTCGCTCTCTCTTTCTTTCTTCCTTCCTTCCTTCCTTTCTTTCTTTCTTTCTTTCTTTCTTTCTGTCTCTCTCTCTCTCTCTCGCTTTCACTCTCTCTCTCTCTCTCTGTCGTTTTGTGGCAAATTTCCTTCGAACAATGTCACATGTTGGAGGACCTTAGCGATAACTTAGCGATAACCATTTGTTGCACTCGGTTCCCTGGCCAAGCCATAGAGCCATTTCCATAACTTTAGAAAGGAAATGAAAGGACATGAGTACAAAATGAAAGGAAAATGCGTGCAAATGAAAGGAAGATGAGGGGACATAAATGCACATTGGAATGAAAATGAAAGGAATATGAAAGGAAAATGAATGGAATTGAATACCAATGAAAGGAACATGAAAGGAAAATGAAAGGACATGAATGCACATGAAAGGAAGATGCATGCATGAAAGGATCTCGAATATGCTGATTTCCACAAAACCCTGGAAAGCGATAGGGCCCCCCCAAAAGTGGTAACCATCACAATAGCAACTACTCAAATGTAAAGGTTTGTGACGGGAACTCATATATATATATATATACACATATAACATATATTACACATACGTAAATTGTAAATTTATGTAAACACATGTTATGGCCATGCCCCTGTAGCGACTAGTGGCAACTAATCCATGGGGCTGAGGTTTCCGTGGAGAGGCTTTACCCCAGTCCCTGGAGGAGGCCGGCAATGCAGAAATATGGGGATTTAATGATTAACCAATGGGGATTTTTCATCATTTTTCGGATGAGTTGAATGATTTTCCCCAACAAAACTTTGCGAACTGAGGTCTTTAGCTCAGATTTGCTCCGGTGCGATCCGGTGCAGCTTCAACACCAGGTTCCGGACAAGGTTCCGGAGATTTCCGGTGCAGATACCTGGTGAGATTCCGGAGGGTTCCGGTGCAGATAACTCGTGCGGCTCCGGAGGGTTGCAGGTACGTTCCAGAAGTTTCCGGTGCAGAGACTTTGTGGGATTCTGGAGGGTTTTGGTGCGGATACCTGGTGAGGTTTCGGAAGTTTCTGGTGCAGATACCTGGGTTCCGAGGGGTTCAGGTGAAGATGAGTGGTGAGGTTCCGGAAGGTTCCGGGCAGACACCTTCAAAGGTTCCAGAAGGTTCCGTTTGCAAGGTTCCGGAGGGTTTTGGCGCAGATACCTGGTGAGGTTCCGGAGGGCTCCGGTGCAGACAGCTGGTGAGGTTCCCGGTGCAGATACCTTGAGAGGTTCCGGGGGGTTCTGGTGCAGATGCTTTGTGAAGTTCCAAAGGGTTCCGATGTTTTTTATTGCATAAGCACAGAATTCTCCAACAGCAAAACTTGGTTTTGTGCGTGGTCTTCAGCCTAGACCAGCTCTGCTTCCAGGCGTGGTTCCGGAGAAGCTTCCGGAGAGTTCTGGCGCAATGTCCACATCAGGTTTTTGCAGGTTTGGCGCGCCATCCAAATTGTGTTCTGGCAGGTTCCGGTGCAGCATCCAAAGGTTCCGGAAGGAACCGGTGTGTGGCATTGAAAAAAATGCTGAAACTATCATGCTGTTGGGGATAGCACTTGAGTTTATTTGTAAACTGGGAAGAAGAAAGATGGAAGAAAGAAAAACAACTCGCGGCCTTTGTTTTTTTTGTATGTCATGGTGAGCATTTGATCCCCAGCAGCATTCCACCCATGGCGTGTGAGTTGCCAGTCCTGTGGTGCCAGTAGGACCTCAATGCGCTCTTTTCGGAGTTTTAGGGACCCTTGGCTGAGCGGTGGAATGGCTGGGTGTTTTTAGGAACCGTTACGACCGCTGGTCCTTTTCCATCTTTTTCCCAAGTTAAAAAAATCTGATGGTGGGTATCTTCTGAGCATGTCCAGCACTGTTTTTTCTCGGTTTCATTCCTCTTGGAAGTTATGGCAAAAACCCTGGTTTCAGCGGTTGGAATCATTTTTGATTTGACTTTCTTTGGAAAAAAAACGGGGAGGACTTGGAGGACGCTTCCGCGATCCGAGCGATTCCGATCTATCGACTTCGACTTCGTGTCGTGGTCCTTGCGCCGATCACCGAGGCCATGCAGCAGATCTTTCCGGCGTTGGTCTACCACGAGGTGGTACACCTGGGCTTGGGCCGTATAAAACGGATACTCACCACAGAGTACTTTAATTAAGGATTTTACACGTTGGCAAAGTGTCAAAACCTGGGACTGCGGGTTTTGGTGGCTGGTTGTTTTTTGCACGTTTTCGCCAAACAAAAAATAAATGCTTGCACAGTGCTAAACCATAGGCACGCAACAAATTGACGAAACTTTAGGCTACAGCTGGAGAGACTGAGAGGTTTCTGATTTCTGCCCTTTTGTTGAAGATGCTGGTCACTTGTCCTGCTGTTTGTTCAACATGTCGATTGACAGCAAATCCACGAAACGAGTTGTCTACCACTTCAATAGTAAATCTATGATCGGAGTTCTCTGTTATCACTTCGATGATTTCCCAGTTTGAGAAAAAAATCTTGAGTGGCAATGCTCAGAGGCTTTGAGGAAGGTGAGCTGTTTGAGGGGAGGAGCTAAGGCGAATGACGGAGGCAGTGAGGTTTGTTCCTTTGTGTCCAAAGGGTGTCCAACCCAAAACATCCTGCAGACTGAATGCCTCCCCGGCCGGCAGAGGTATGCCATCGAGATTTGAAAGCACCGATCAAAGGCTTTGCCGCTCGGGGTGTGGCCTGGTGGCGTTTTGCTTCTTGTCACTAGCAGTAATTCTCGGAAAGGTGAGGGTGCCGCGGCTTGCCAATGCCTTGGGTTGCAAAACAACCAGGCAGGAAAAGTGAGTCCTCTGCCACATTCTGCCACTACAGAGAGGGACCACTTTTCGATTCTTGGGGCATGGAAGACCACTGAGATACATTGCACAACTTGTTAGGTCAGAAGGCATTGGTATAATCCAAAAATGTAGCTCCAGCCAGACAAGTGATTCCGACAATACCTGGGGCCATGGAACCCACCTCAAAGACTATATGTATCAAAGCCCAGAGATGTGCGAGACTTTGGCGCTCCATCCAACTCTTTCTATGTTGACTTCGTTTCAGACCGGCCCTGATGCCTTTCTCTTTGATAAAAAATGCGCTTTTCACTACGTACCATAGACACTGATTAGATGCGGGTCCATTTGTTGATCAGCGGTTTGCGTGAGTGGAAAGGCTGTTCACGATCGGAAAGCCGCTTACACAGATCGCTAGGATCCATCATCTTCCATCATTTTCCAGAGATTGTCACGGGCTGCCCAAGAGTGTCTTGAGGAGGTTGCAAACTTGAACGTTTGAATGACTTAGTTGACTCTCAACCATCAATGTTTGACCCTGTGCAGACAACACTTTGAAGATCATTGACTTTGGCATCTCAACCCACTTTGCGGTGGGGACGGCACAGAACTGATCGGTGGGTGTTAGCCCATATTCATCCTGTAGATTGATTTGTGATCTTTTTTATTTGTCCTATTTGGGGATCCTGGATCCTGCATGGAGAACTTTGCCCCAAACAGTTTGTGCACTTCGGTGAAGCAATTGGCCTCATCTGCTTCCGGGACACAGACCCCACTCAAATCATTGTACACCCCGGGTGATAATCTCTGAATCTGAAGTTGATTACTTAAGGAAACTTAATGGTAACCATGAAACCATCCCATTCAAATTGTCTACATAGTGGTTTGCAGAGGGGTTAGGTCACACAACGCAAGCGATAAAAGTCGATAGGAGCTTATGAGTCACCCATTGGCGGTAAGGCCGCTCCGCAAATGCTTATATTATCCCATCTAAACATCTCACAGGGTACACGGTATCGTGGTCCAAAAATATAGTTCAAAACTGATAGTGGCGCAAACGTGGCTCATCAACCCTCATCACGTGATCTCTTCTCCAACTCCGACATATCCAGATCTTCCCCCTGTTTGGAACACAAATCTTGACGACATCAAGCCCCTTCCTCCACTCAGCTGGCCGCCACCTGTCATGTGGGGCCATGCCGGTTGCCGGTCGCCCAGCCTGGACATCATCACCACGTGACGACGTTCACCTCCAAAGTGGGCACGTCGACCTGGCATGGTGCGAGAAGGTAATGGTTCGGGGGAAGTGGCCCTGCTTGGGAATCCAAGGTCGTCGTCGTCGTCGTCCTCCTCCTCCTCCTCCTCATGATCATGATCATGATCATGATCATCATCATCATCATCACCACCATCACCATCACCATTAGCATCATCATCACCATGATCATCAGCATGACCATAGAACTTTTAAACCTCATCATCATCATCATCATCATCATCATCATCATCATCTGCGGAATTTAACAGCCCCAGGGGATAAACAGTAGGTTGTCAACCAGATACCTTTCAAGATCTTAAAATGTGAGTTCTTATGATGTCACTCCCAGTGAAATCTCTGTTCTGATCTTTTCCATAATCGCGGTGTGGCCCTTGAGCCAGATTCCGGGATGGAATTCATTATTCCATGGACAGCACATCCAGCCTTTGGCAGGATGAAAAACTGTTTTCTTTGCATCAGTTTGGGTTAGATCCAAGTCCTTCAGTTCTGTTCTCTCACAGCCTACTCACTTGGAAATTCTTGTCGACCCAAACGTTGACCTAATTAGCACCTTCTATGGTGCAAAAGTCGGTGTCAAGCAACTTCTTCTGTGTCACATGCAAAACAATGAGTGAACAGCAGTGAACGAAATTTGCAAATCAGTCCAAATTTAAAGTGGATCTAAGTGAAAAATTCTGAAACTATGTCTCACTGTTCTTGGCTGAGATGGTCATTCGCTCAGACACTTGGCTTGTCTACTTTCCTGCTATCACTACGTTTCCACCACTTCTCAAGTGGCTCTTTCTGCAGTTCAGAACATTCAAGCAAACATTTGGTTCCACCAAATGTGAAGATTGCACAAAACCAAAAAAAACGGAGAAATATGTGCAACTGATTATGGCTTCGCAAATTAAATCCGAGATCACAACTGCGAGACTCTCTGAACTGAGTGCACGGGCACAATCCAAATAAATCGCACTGCGCTAAGCACTATAGGTCAATGCTCGGATGCTTGTAGTTACATGTGGTTGCCGATGGCTTCTGAAGACAAGCAAATGGCATAAAGTCTAGAGTGTTGGAATCGGTTTCTCTCACATTTTCCACAACTGTTCTCAGTTGTGAGCAGCTTTCCCATCTGAAAGTATTTCTGACTGTCGCAGTGGAGCACGCACTCCCAAGAAATTTAGTTCAAGCTCTCGTGACATCTGCTGCACTAAGTTTATGTCTACCGACGGATACATCAAAGATGCACAGACATTATCAAACTAAACCTCTATGGAATGAGATCCTCACTCTTTGCACTGCACCTTTGGATTCACAATTCCGGCAGGAATTGTGCAAAACTTGGCTTATCACTGTCCAAAAATCAATACTCTTTCTCAGGAGAAAATTTCGTGTGTTCTGCACCAAAAATCAACTGTGCTTTGGCGTTTTTGATCAAGAAAATCATTTCAATTGGTGTGGAGCACCAAACGGCATATGCTTCATGAATTTAAGCCTAAGCGGCTGAGATTTTGGATCTGAAGCGCTGACACGATTGTTAACATGCACCTCTGTCCCAGATGGTGCATTATATTCACACCCCCTTTCGTGTCATGGCGGAGGATCTGCGCACAAGGGAAAATTCGATGTACTGAAGTGCAAATGATTGCAAGTGTCAAAAGGCTGGAAGTCACATGGGATTGCATGAGTCTTAAAAGATCTGCAATGATGAGACTAAAGGAAAAATTGACATCTTTTGCCTTCGCTCGCCACTGCTTCTCAAATCTTCTCATATCCAACATGTCCCATGGCTATATAATTCAAAGGTTGGAATACTTTGCTGAAAACCTGTCACCTCATATAAACCCGAAGCTCACTAAGTTTCAGGCTGCCGAGATAGGAAATTCAGCCAATCTCTTTCGTGAAAATCGAAAATCCTCAGGTTGTTTCGGGTCCCACATCAGATAGGCGTTGTCTGGCCCATGCGGTCGGAAATCATAAAGCTCTTTCTCGAAAATGCTTTTCACAGAGGCGATGAGGCACCCACACAATTTCCAGGGATACCTTTCAGTGTTTGTCCAGTTGATCTCATTAAAATGCTTATGACGTCCACCATCGCAAGAGCAAACTGAAAAGCATGCCAAGGACTGCACAATCAAAGGATGGTTGCTGACAAATTGAAGAATCTTGCTGATCGGTTCTGCGTCAAGTTGACAAGATTGGACAAACTGGCTATAAAGAGGTTGTTTACTACATTTCAACAGCTCCTGCAACTCAGTTCTGGTCCAGTATTGATTTCGCTTGGGAAGTTCAAATGACCAAAGGAGGACATGCGGTATCAGTTCAAAACAAAATCCAATCAACCTCAGAAATTCCTGCATGCTTTCTGCCTTCAAATCCTCATTCTTTGATAGGCGTTGGAGGCTACTACCTCCAGTGCAAGGCAACGAAATATGCATGTATGATGGTTTCATCGCTTTCTTGAAATCCTGTAAGCATATCTTAATATCTTTCCAATATTCTTCCAGGTGTGAAGGTTCAGTACAACAGACAATGAGGGTCCCACGCTTCAAGTCTTTGAATGCTGTTTTGGTCAGATGTGAGCTACTCTCACAGCCAATTTCCAGCACTAAATACGCAAAATCATGGCAAGAAACATTTGAAATCTCACACGCTTCAATGAGGACACACTCCTTGGAAAAATATGAAAAGACTACAGCAGGCATGAGGATTCTGTCGCGTTCCTTTGCGACATCTTTCTCGGTGGACGAAACTGCTTGCTGTTGGATTTTGTTCTCCCCCTTTGGCTTCTTGGCTGATTGGGCTTTGGACGAAATCTTCTCAGGCATTACTTCAGGCATTTCTGGGGCCTCGTGGAATCCCATGGCCACAAGATGTTTCATAAACAGTCGCAGTCCTAGAGTTTTGGTAAAGAGATCAGCTATTTGTTCTTCGCCTTCAACCCAAGTCAATACGATATATCGCTTCTTTACAAGGTCCTGGCAAAAACAAATTCGCAATTCCACGTGGCGAGATCTCCGCTGCAGTCCTGAAGCCGACAAAACTCTGATAGCTGCTTGTGAATCACATCTGCACTCAATCTCGACCTTTGGCCTCTCTTCCGTGATATGTTCAGTCGCAAACAAAAAATTGATTAGTCGATGGATAGCTTCGGCATGTTGAACTCCTTCATGGAGAGATGTGATCTGCGAATGGGTGTCAAAGAAGAAATGCTGTGAAATTCTACTTAGTCCAATTGCTTCCTGCATGCAGTCAGCAAGTGCCGACAATTCAGCTTCACAACTGCTGGTAGCTACGATCTGTTGAATTCGAGAGAATCCCTTTACCACCGATCCTCGATAGAAAGTCACACATCCACTTATGGATCTCCTGCGCAGCATTCGGAGAGGTGCCCAAGAAGCATCGCAATACATGATGAGTTTGTGAGAATCAGTGTCGAATGGCTTTGCTTCTGGTGATGGAAAACATTGCTGCATGCTCTTTAAACTACGAAGCCACCTCAACACAGCTCGCATAGCATGCTCATGTGCATCGGTCGGCTCGGCCATACCTGTGGCCAACAAGGCGCAATAAATGCACAGAAATACCATGGTTTGGCTCATCCAACTGAGTTTCCCGAGTGCAGCTCGGTATTTCAAAGCAGCTTCTTGCGAAATTGGATCTGCTTTACTCTCGTTATCGAGGATTGGTCTCAGATCTGGTGGTGGCCTGCTGGCTGCATTAGAAATCTGATACGATTCAAATACACTATCCAAATACGTATCATCCAACTTCACTGTGAGGGTCCGACTGCTTGGCTTTCTCTCAATGGTGCGTCCCAGGAATCGAAGGCTCCCACCTCCATGTTCCGAACTGTTGATTTCACCAGTTTGCTTTATTCTAAGATGATTGGCGAGATGATTGAACACAATCATCGCTTCTTCCTTGGAACTGGCAAAGACTAATAAGTCATCAACATAGGCAATAATTTGAACCAATTTGTTTGTTTTGCCTTTTCCTACCTTTAAATACCCAGCAAAAACCGTGGGCTCAATAGGGCTTGGGTGTAAACCTAGTTCTTGGACCAAATGTGAGAGGTGTTCAACCCAGGCAAGACCAGATGTTCTCAGGCCATTGATGGCCTTTTCAGCAATCAAGCAGATCGGGCTACCGTCCATCAGGGTCATGGAAGAAGGAGGAAACTTCAGTAAAACTTTTATTGGCTTTCCAAGCTTCATTCCAAGGGGTGATGCCATAAACGCAGCACTCACGTCTATACCCATTACATATAAATCATCTGCTCCGGCGGTTGCAAGCATGATTCTAAGTGATTCGATGGAACTGGTTGGGGAACTGACCATTAAGTCTCTGGCGGATGCCTGACCTTTAGCCACTTCTCGGGCTACCAGCCTCATTCGCACATTTGTGTCGTCCTTCTGAACACACACCCAACGACAACTGATAATTGGAATTCCCCATTTCTTGGCAAGAACTTTGGCTTCTGACTCTGGAATTGGCTTCCCAACGTGTTGCGAAGTCATCGAGGTGACTTCAGTAAACATACCTTTGAAAGCAAGTTCGTTGTCAAGATACTGGCCAGTTGCATCAGAAATCACATATCCAGGGAAAACTACATAGATGGGTGTTCCGCACAGATCTGCTTTCTCACGGCGTGGTTTACTACCTTCTACCTGATAAACACTCTGCATGAAACCCACGTGTCTGTTCTCGATGCTTTCCAATTCATATTCATCAAAACGAGTCACCTGATCAACAAGCATGGCGTCATCTTGATTCCCATTGGATGCCTCTGCAAAATCTACCAAATCAATTTCAACATCATCCTGATCTGCTACCATGTCAACATCAGGCTGGAAATCAACATGACTATTCTCAGCTCCTGGCACATCGTCCTTTCCCAAGATGGAAGGAGAGTACTCACCCCCTTCCGGCTCTGCCCCATCCGCCAACTGGGCTGTGGGATCTTGCAGAAAGGCTGGTCCGGGCTGTTTACCCCGCAAACGGGGATACCGAGAAATTGAAGACTCTTGCGCAGCTGACTCGCGACCAAGTTCAATTACTCTGACATCCGGGCGATGACTGTCATGTTCTTTGCGGTATGTGGAATGCTTTGAAACCTCAAGAGATGGCTCACGCTGTTTTCTCAACCAGTCAATGTATCTATCGACACATTTTCTGAAATGCACACGACTTCGAAAACTGTCTCTTTCACAAGTTCCACAACCAGGTGTCGTGCCATGCTGTCTGATCCATTCTGCAGGAACATTCTTGATGTCCCCGAAGGGTTTGGCAGGGATGATCTTCGGTCTACTCTGGTTAGCATCATCTTCCAATGTCTGTGGATCTGGCTGCAAATCATCTTTCGGCCTACTGGAATCAAACTCCAAAAGCATGGATGGACATAAACGACGGTCAAATTCCAACGGATGAATCCACTTTATACTTTTGGCAGTAAAAACAATTTCCTCCCCTTCTACTCTAAGGCAACAAACGTCTCCCAAAGAGTTGAAGTCAGGGCGAAGATAGACTGCACGTTCAAATCTAGATACCACCCGGCCTTTAAGGCTTTTGGGAACTTCTGCAAGTACAACTGAACCATATAGGCCTGTCGCTCTCTTGATGTCCCTCCCCAATGCCAAAGACTTAGGGCTACTCTTAGTGTCCAAATGAGACCCATGCAAGTTTGAACAAAAACAAATGTAGGCAAGTGCTGTGTTAATAGCAGCTCGACTCTCAAAATTGATATCCAACCCATTGCTTCTGAGGTCCTGCCTCAAAGTTGCCAAACCCTCTTTCATGACTCTCACAGAATTTTCTGCGGCACCTACAGATTGATGCGCTTGCGGGCCCCCCCGTACGATTGACAAGGCTCTACCTACATCAATCCCTCGAAGCAAAGCAGTCACTGCTTGTTCAGCATCTGTAAGAATTTCTAAGGGATATTTCGAAGGCCCAACAAGGTTGAATTCTGCAAGCCAAGCTTTGACCCATTGCTGAGTGGACCGCGCGTCGGTCTCAACTGGTGCAATACCTCGCATCCCAGTGATAGCGTCAGCCAAAATCAAATACTTATAAGTTGAAGGTGCACGCATCCCAGTTGGAATGAACAAGAAGTCACAAATCAGCTCGCTTTGCATGGCGTCTTTGCGTTTCCGTCTACGATGGCTGGTGGACTTGGCTGCAACGCATGTTAGACAGTCTGGATGAAATGGAAAATGACCCTGCATACGATGTTCCTGCAACTTGTCCAAATTCTTCCTATCCTTTCTCAAAATGGATGGATGACTATGCTCACCGCTCTCCACCCGCCTGGAATCATCAGGACCTGCCAGAAAAGGTGAATTGGAAACATCTGCATCGAGTTCGGTTGCGTGATTGGGCTCAAAATCATAGTCAAACGGCTCGCTGGAAAACTGAATTCGTTCAGCCTCCAGCTGATCACGTATGGAAACTTCATTGGGGTTCGGATTCAAAGTGCTAGAAACGGCTGCGGGATCCAGTTCTCGGATATCCGTATCCGCTGAGCGCTTTGTTGTCATTACAAATGGCTGGTCTTCAAATGCAAGCTCTTCGGAATTCACCATCTTCTCAACCGATTTCCTTTCCAAACTTTTGTCACTTGGCACATCGATTGGCATGTGTTTGCTGTCATGCAAAATCCATGGAACATTTTGCCATGTCACACTTGACAGTCTGAAATTGCCAAAGTGCACGGACACCTCACCGCCGTCACTACCAAGACTCCATCCTTTTCGAAGCAAATTCCCCACTGAGAGGACATTATTTGGAGCATCTGCAACAAACGCCGAAATCCAGCATTCTTTCAAGAAAGTTTTGGACGGATCATTGGTTGCGACCATGGTGAAAAACACTCGTAGACAAACAAGAGAAGTTGGAAAGATCACTTCGCCTGATGCTGTGGAAAATCCCGGTCCCGAATTTGGTTTCAAACTCACGGACTTGACAATTCGGTATCGATCTACAAATCGTGCGCTCACAACAGAGGCGCTGGCTCCTGAGTCAATGAGCCACCAATCAGCATCACGATGGCTATCCGAGGCTTGCTGCAAACATCTTGTTTCATTGGAATTACTCATTGGGCATAAAAAAGGCATGAAAAACAGATTGTCTGTTTGCAAGTGGCTTGAAAACTCTGAGTCAGGAAAACTTTGATCAGCACATGAAGGAAAAACGCTGCAACAACAATGCTCAACGCTGCATGCCGACAAAGTGTCAGAGTCAAACGAGACGTTCTTGCTCTGCTTCTGCAAATGGTCAAGGGACTTTTCAAAGTTCAACACCTTCTGTTGGTACCACTGGCCAATGAAAGACTTCATTGGTGGCTGATGGTCCGTAGAACTGGATCCAGTCCCATCACCTTCAGGCGGATTCTCGCCTTCCTTGTGCTGCTCCACAAGTTCATTGATCTTGCCTTTTCCGGTACCTTTCTTTCCCTGACCACTGCCTTTGCCCTTTCCACCACTGTTGTTCTCTGGCCCCTTTTTCTCCTTGGAATCTGATCTCTTGCTATTCTTGGCAGCAGTACTCATGTCCAGCGGCTTCCCATTGGAATCTTTCTTGGCATGACAATTTGTCTTGTAATGACCTTTGCGACCACAACGGAAGCAAGTATCATTCTTTTCTTTCTCATTCTCGTCCTTTCCTGCTGCTGCTTGAGTTCTCCTTTCCCTTCTTGCCTTTCCCTTTTCCTTTTCCCTTTTTCCCACCATCCAAAGCACTGTGCATGTAGTGCGAATTGGTGTTTCCAGAAATCTCTGTCCAAATTCTGGAACTGGATTCATACCTCAAAGCTGCGGCTTTCAAGTCTACATACTCATCGGTTTTGGAATGAAGCATCACATAGTCACGAGCTGAACCAGTTAGGCTACGAAAGAGGATCATGCTAAAGTCCGAGGATTGAATCAACAGTCCATCCCGACTCAAATGAGTAGGCAACATTGCGAGCAATTTCTGATAACGGCTCTCTTCATAGTCAAGATTTTGGATCAGCTCAGTGATGCTGGCTGCTTTGAAAGTACGATTCACTAAAGCACTACGAAAATGCAAAATTTCCTGTCTTGATTTCAGCATGTACTCTGCCACGATAAGCCGAAGTGCTTCGAAGCCATTCTTTGGTCCGGGCTTTTCCTGATATGCCAGCAGAATTATTCTTGCTTTGGCCGTCTGACCAAAAATCTGCCGCAACATACCAAGTAGACGGGCTCCACGTGCAAGCTGCGCTGTGCTCAGCTGGTGGTTGGGAATCGCATCAAGACAACTGGCTGAAAAACGAATTTCATGGGCAAATTCATGATTGATCAGGCCAACCCAACTTACTAGGTTTTCTACAAATGATTCGATGCCCAAAATTTCATCCAAGCGTGTGCGCCATTCCGATGAATCCACTGAAGGCATGGCGGGCAGCCATCGATCTGACTTGGCCAATGCATCAAGTCCGACCGAAGCTCCCACTGTCTCCGAGCCAGCTTGATTCATGACCCGGGCCTGACTGCTCTCCACACCTGGAATGCGCACAGCTGGATTAGTGGCTGTTGGGGCACTCGACAAGTCACCAAAACCAAGTCCTCCGCCAAGAGGCGAAGAGAATGGGCTGGACAAACTCTCGATCTTCCTGGAATCTGTGGCGTGCGAAGTCGGATCAACAGGCGTGTTGCTACCTGCACGGATTTGTGCTGCTGCATTCTGCGCAGCACTTTGCAAGGAATTCAATTGAACCTGTTGACTTTGAAACGCTTTGCTGGCAGCAAGAAGGGCTGACTGTTGTCCCTTCATCTGCTCAACCACAGTCTCCAGATTCTTTCCCATATTCACTAAGTTCGCTTGGAGTTCATGAACCTGCTTCTCAAGCGCAAGAGTTTTGGCATCTGGCTGCATGGATCCAAGGGACGGAACAGGCAACGATCTGTGACGCTCAGAGACCATCATTGGGCGACCACTTTCGATCCTTTGACGCGATCTCCCACGGTCATCAAGTTCACGAGACCGCTCCCTTCCAGAGGCCATGGCTGCACACCGGAAAAACTGGTTGTAATTCTATGTTGTCCCTATTGGGGGCGTTGTCCCAACTGAAAACTGGATCAACTACTTTCTGAGCACCACGTGCTCCGCTACCATGCGGAATTTAACAGCCCCAGGGGATAAACAGTAGGTTGTCAACCAGATACCTTTCAAGATCTTAAAATGTGAGTTCTTATGATGTCACTCCCAGTGAAATCTCTGTTCTGATCTTTTCCATAATCGCGGTGTGGCCCTTGAGCCAGATTCCGGGATGGAATTCATTATTCCATGGACAGCACATCCAGCCTTTGGCAGGATGAAAAACTGTTTTCTTTGCATCAGTTTGGGTTAGATCCAAGTCCTTCAGTTCTGTTCTCTCACAGCCTACTCACTTGGAAATTCTTGTCGACCCAAACGTTGACCTAATTAGCACCTTCTATGGTGCAAAAGTCGGTGTCAAGCAACTTCTTCTGTGTCACATGCAAAACAATGAGTGAACAGCAGTGAACGAAATTTGCAAATCAGTCCAAATTTAAAGTGGATCTAAGTGACAAATTCTGAAACTATGTCTCACTGTTCTTGGCTGAGATGGTCATTCGCTCAGACACTTGGCTTGTCTACTTTCCTGCTATCACTACGTTTCCACCACTTCTCAAGTGGCTCTTTCTGCAGTTCAGAACATTCAAGCAAACATTTGGTTCCACCAAATGTGAAGATTGCACAAAACCAAAAAAAACGGAGAAATATGTGCAACTGATTATGGCTTCGCAAATTAAATCCGAGATCACAACTGCGAGACTCTCTGAACTGAGTGCACGGGCACAATCCAAATAAATCGCACTGCGCTAAGCACTATAGGTCAATGCTCGGATGCTTGTAGTTACATGTGGTTGCCGATGGCTTCTGAAGACAAGCAAATGGCATAAAGTCTAGAGTGTTGGAATCGGTTTCTCTCACATTTTCCACAACTGTTCTCAGTTGTGAGCAGCTTTCCCATCTGAAAATATTTCTGACTGTCGCAGTGGAGCACGCACTCCCAAGAAATTTAGTTCAAGCTCTCGTGACATCTGCTGCACTAAGTTTATGTCTACCGACGGATGCATCAATGATGCACAGACATTATCAAACTAAATCTCTATGGAATGAGATCCTCACTCTTTGCACTGCACCTTTGGATTCACAATTCCGGCAGGAATTGTGCAAAACTTGGCTTATCACTGTCCAAAAAATCAATACTCTTTCTCAGGAGAAAATTTCGTGTGTTCTGCACCAAAAATCAACTGTGCTTTGGCGTTTTTTTGATCAAGAAAATCATTTCAATTGGTGTTGAGCACCAAACGGCATATGCTTCATGAATTTAAGCCTAAGCGGCTGAGATTTTGGATCTGAAGCGCTGACACGATTGTTAACATGCACCTCTGTCCCAGATGGTGCATTATATTCACATCATCATCATCATCATCATCATCATCATCATTTTGTTGATCGGGGAAATATTATCAACTTTATCTGCATGAGGGATCTAAATTCGCCACCCCCTCTGAACAATGTGTTGCTTGGGGTAATAACATCAACTTTATTTTCATAAGGGATCTAAATTCGCCACCCCCTCTGAACAATGTGTTGCTTGGGGTAAGAACATCAACTTTATCTTCATAAGGGATCAAAATTCGCCACCCCCTCTGAACAATGTGTTGCTTGGGGTAATAACATCAACTTTATCTTCATAAGAGATCGAAATTTGCCACCCCCCTGAACAATGTGTTGCTTGGGGTAATAACATCAACTTTATCTTCATAAAGGATCTAAATTCGCCACCCCCTCTGAACAATGTGTTGATCGGGGTAATAACATCAACTTTATCTTCATAAGGGATCCAAATTCGCCACCCCCTCTGAACAATGTGTTGATCGGGGTAAGAACATCAACTTTATCTTCATAAAGGACCAAAATTCGCCACCCCCTCTGAACAATGTGTTGCTTGGGGTAATAACATCAACTTTATCTTCATAAGAGATCAAAATTCGCCACCCCCTCTGAACAACGTATTGCTTGGGGTAATAACATCAACTTTATCTTCATAAGGGATCTAAATTCGCCACCCCCTCTGAACAATGTGTTGATCGGGTAAGAACATCAACTTTATCTTCATAAGGGATCCAAATTCGCCACCCCCTCTGAACAATGTGTTGCTTGGGGTAATAGCATCAACTTTATCTTCATAAGGGATCTAAATTCGCCACCCCCTCTGAACAATGTGTTGATCGGGGCAAGAACATCAACTTTATCTTCATAAGGGATCTAAATTCGCCACCCCCTCTGAACAATGTGTTGCTTGGGGTAACAACATCAACTTTATCTTCATAAGGGATCTAAATTCGCCACCCCCTCTGAACAATGTGTTGCTTGGGGTAATAACACCAACTTCATAGCCACCTGAAGTCAGACGCGGGGCAATGTGGATAGAAATTCTTGGCATTCGAAGCCCTACGGCAGGACGTCGGATTCGTGAATCAGAAGGGAGGCTGGTAGACCAGCGTGACATGTGGAATGATCCGTCGACCCGAGTCTACCCCCCAAAATCTTCGAGCAGAACATGACCCCATGATCATCATAGAACACCATTTTTTGGGTGTTCAGTGTTCAAAAATGTGGATTTCTAAGATGTCTAAACATTGACCCCCAAAAAAAATCCAAGTTCATGGTGCGTTGGGAACTACTTACGGCTCTTCACCCATCCCATAGCCACAGAGTTTTAGCCATGTGCAGAACCCCCATATTTCCCAGGAAAAATCAGAGGTACCCTCTGGTTATTTGACATAGCCATGGAAAATGGGCCATTTATATATGGTTTACCTATTAAAAATGGTGATTTTCCATGGCAAACTGTTAAATAACCAGATGGTAGAACCAATGGTTTCTGAAGTTTCCCATACATTATGTCCTCAAACCAATTTAACCAATCCATTGATCAACCAAATACCCAATTTCTGATGTTCCAAAAAATTCAACAGTTTCATGTGGTTTTTCACCATGGATCAGAATAAAAAAATGTTGGATAAACTAACCAACATGTTTCTAATTTTCATTGATTAAAAAGCCAGCATGTTTCTAATTTTTCCTGGCATCTGCCAGCATTTTCGATGTTTAAACACGTCACATTCGCCACTGGCTCCGCAGGCGAGCTGCTGGGTGGGGGAATCTGCATACAGACCCCGCGACTTGGCGGAAAAGAAGCCAGAGTCATTGAGTGATGGCTGCGTAGTGATGGCAGTATAATATATATATATATATGTGTCAATATATATCATAGATAGATAGATGATGATAGATGTAGCCAGTGTTATATAATATTATTTATTTATATATGATATATATATATATACATTATTTATATATAATAAATAAATAAATAAATAAATAAATAAATATATATATATATGAGATGCGGTCAAAATAAGCGTAGACTACTTTAGTAAGGGAGGGTCCAGTTGTGTTGAGAAAGTGTACCAAATCGTGTAAAGGGATTAGGGCCCCCCCAAAAAAGATACATAACTTGTAACCATATGAGTGCATTAAACTTGGTGTAAACCGTGCCTTCACGCGATGGGCACAATTGATGAAAATTCAACCTGCAGTGCCCACGTTTCTTGCAGTTGCCATACCATTTGTTGTCCAAGGTGATTGAACCGTTGCTTTTTGCAGGTAGTGTTTTTTTTCTCCCAGGTCCCAAAGCAGTAGAACTAAACTCAACTAAATGCAACCGAATTCTGAAATGAATTAAAGCATAGTTTTCATAGAATTAGTGATTTTATACCCATTGGGAACCATTGGTCTTAGTCTTAATTAAGTTCAGAGTTGAGCTTGGATTAAATGTCCTTCCTTAGGAAAGAGTCCAGGAATGTGCTTAGATAGCTCCCCAACATGGTTGCAAACGCAAAGACAACGAGTGCCCCTTAATCCATTCCCAGGAGCAGAGATTTGAATCTGTGAAGCCAATTCCGCTGCATTTTTGATCATTTAGTGTTGATTTGAACAAAACACTGTAAAGCGATAGGGCCCCCCCAAAAACGATAACCTATATTTTCATACCGAGCATCAACAATTGATTTTGACGGCTGCTCATATATGGATAATCATAAGAATCACAGCTATAGCTAGTATAGAATTGATATAATATCCATTCTTTTGATTCAATGATTATCCATATATGAGCTAGTCTATTGATATTTCATGATTCTTATCACATAAAAACATCAATATCAAATAGTTATATCAATTTCATATCCATGACTCTGTGATCTCACAACAATATCTCTATATATATATATATCTATATGATTCTTATCACATAAAAACATATAAAAACATCAAGTTTTCCATCTATCCATCTCACATTTCATGGTTTTTCCTTCCCCCATGGGAAGCTCCATGGATGGATTGTTGACCCGCCATCGTGACAGTGATCCAAGGATCGAACGAGTTGAGGATTTCTTGGATCCCTTCCACTCAGCTCTAACCTGAGAGGCGCCGTGGCACTGGAAATGGGCGCCAAAAAATGCGAAGTTTTCAACAAAAAAATCGAAAAGTTGGTAATTAATTATGAATAGTTATGGGATATCCCCAGTTTCAAAAAAAAAATCGAAAAGTGTGAACATTTTGAGCATTTAACTGAATGACTGACTAAGTTTGAGCTAGCTTAAGCCACCAAGGACTTCTCCCATTTTGGTCGAAATTCCTTTTGTCTTCGGCGGACCGCGTTTCCGGAAAAAAGCCGTCGCGCTGTTTCCGGACCAGGGATAGAAATCATGGTCGACCTTTCGGGATTTCCAGGTGAATTATGACATTTACCCTCTGGTAAATAAACAGTTGGACCCTGAAAATAGCCCATTTTTAATGGTTTCACTAGTCTTCCAAGCCCGATAACTGCCAGGGTCTATGTTAATTTACCAGAGGGTATCATGACTAGCCAGATTTGATGGTTGACTATGTATGACTAAGTTGCTAAGTTACACGGGTGAAACTGGTGGTTTAGTGATTTCAAAGATGATCGATGGGTGGTTTCCATTGACTGAGTCAGACACTCGCAACATGGACAGGGATGGCTAGCAACATGGCCAATATTATTTTACAGGATGAATAGATGATTTATAGTGATTTATAGGGATTAATCGTAAAGGATCATATACTGACTCATTATATTTATTATTTATATACCATATCTCAGTGATATGGATAGATATGATAGGTGCTTCATACTGATCTGATAGATTAAACAAGGTTCTGATCAGAGAGCTTTGCCTCCATCAGTAGAGGCATCACTTCGTCATCCGTTCGCAAATCGCCTTGGTGTTCCATCACCGACAAGGAGTCCTAAACTGTCCCAATCATCTGCCATCAGCCATCATCTGCCATCATCTGCCATCATCTGCCATCATCTGCCATCATCTGCCCATTTCATCCCATTTCCTATAGATTTTCCTACTGTGGATGGGCCAGCGAAATCCTGCACCAACCAATGGTTGAAACCCGAACAAAATCGTGGGATGTTTACCACTGTTTTCAACTGGTGCTTCGGATTTCGCTGGCCACCCTAGCACTGTTCAATCCCCACCTTCTCGCAAAAACCAACGACCTGTTGGAATGGTGAAAGGCTATCATGGGCTAATCCTATTGCGAAGTGAATCAATATGACGTATGGATACGTATGGTGATTGACTTTAACCCATGAAATTTCATTAAAATCTGCTTAAAGGTCTATAGTCTATAGTCAGTAATATGAATTTTCATGATTTTTTTTGGCTTAAAGTCAATAGTCTATAGTCTATAGTCAGTAAATGTCAGTAATAATCCAGAGATTTTCTGACCGTCCCATGATTCCCATTTCCCAAGTCACCACAGGGCTCCATTTCTCCGTTTTTGGTCAGGCAGACAGCGGTGTGGCGCTCTGGTTGAACAGGCACGCCGCGAACCGGCACGCCTGAGCAGCCGGAGGAAGTCGGTGTAAGATATGGCCGGCAGTGTCTACAGTGTCTACCCAATGGGTGAAAATATATCATAATGTACAGTAATTTAAAACTGTGTTATATAGTAAAAATATATCATAATATTCTTTATAATATGTATACCATCTGGTAATTTAACATAACGAACTGGAAAGATCCAGTACTTTAATAGGTAAATCAACTATTTCTATGATTTCTATGGGCCATGGCTTCAATAGCAAACTGTGAGTTTACTGAAAGGTATGTTCATCATGAGTTGATTGAATTGATGTTGTTCATCGTGAAGGCTGGTGGTTCCTCGTTGGCACGATGTTTTCACATTGCGGCCAGACGTCCAAGTGACGTGAACATGTGGTTGTTGACCGAACATGGTTCTTAGGGTGGTGATGGGTGAGTATGATATGCCTGGGTTGCACCTGCCCTACGGTTGGGCATGTGAAAGTGCGACGTTCATATCCCCACTCTTGCAGATTGAGGTACCTCATCGTGGAGCCCAAATATACATTAAATCGGTCTTACATTGCTGTGAATGAGAAGAATATAGTAGATATGTGGAAACACATAAACAATCATAAACATATATAATAGATATGTGGACATGGTGCTATATATTACAGGCATAGATATGTGGAGACCTTAATGGACTTCGATTCCCAGATTTTTCGGTCTAGAAAATCCTGGACATGTTGTAAGCTCCAACGCTGAGTTTCCCGGGTTTTCGATGTATTTCTCCACCTAAGAAGACCTCCAAAAACTTACTGGTGCTAAACGTAGGGCATGGATGAGAATGGGGGTTGCTGGGATGATGACATTACTAGTGATTATATGGATGTGGGTCAAAATGGAAGACTTAGGGGACCACAGATGGAAATGTCTAGTTTAGTATTAACCATCCAATTATTGGGGTACCTAATTTTGACCCATACCCATATATGGATCATTCCCGAAAATTCCCTGCGTTTAGCGTAGTAAGCACCAGTAAGAAAATGATAGACCTGAAGTGAGATCAGCTAATATCAGTCTCCCCTATCTGATATGGACCATTTCAATGGTCAATGGCCAGAAAGGTCCCTCTTGACACTGCCATCATGGCCTTTCACGGATCTTTTTCGCCGCGCCTGCGGTGAGTTTTCGCCACGGGGGTCCCGCGTGCCAATGGAAACGCGACCTCTGGCGAAAAGGAAAATACGACTTGGGCACTGCGCACTGAATGAGTTGCAAGCACAAAAAGGCGAAGATGGGAGATCCGGACAGACCAAATTAAATTTTGGATATTCAGAAGCATGATATTCTTTTGATTTGGAGACATAAATGAACTATAATAGTAAATATATTATATAAATGATATTCTTTGAAGCAACAGATCGACCGGGGTTTCAGTGAAAAACGGGTCTGGCACAGACCTGTGCCATCCGAAATTCGGGTTTAGGTACACCCTGGTTGTCCCCTCTTTGGGACGGTGATGGGGGATGATGGGGGCACGGCTCAACGACCAATCAGTTTATAAGTTTCATGTGGTAAACTTGATACAATGTGTTGGCCGGGCATGTTTTCAGCGGGGTATGGGATGGGTATGGGTCACCACATTCATTTTGCCAAATTTTTTTCATACTCCCCAAAGGAACCTGCTTTATTGTACATGACGGATCCGTTCACGGTGCTGCCATATATGGTGTGCCATGGATCCCAACAAAAACCCCAGTTATGTTAGCATTTTTCTACCAGCACCAGCCGGATCCTATGATCCCGGGAATGGGAATCTGATGGATTTTCTGTGCAATTTTTGAGTGGGTTAGTTTTTTTGCCATGAAAAATCCATAAAGTTCCCCATAAAGAATCCCATGAAATATCGCATGAACTCCATTTAGCCTCTGGTTATGACTAACATAGCCATGGAAAGATCCCTTTTTAACAGGTAAACCATCTATTTCGATTAGGGCCATCTATACCATGGCTATGTTAGTCATAACCAGATGGTAAGTTTTTCCTGGAATGCACCATCCAGAGTCCAGAGTGTTTTTCCACTCGTCAGGGTTTCAGGGTTTTTTTGGGCAGATGTTGGACTCCGTTTGGACGTTGGCTCCGTTGGCTCTTGGAGATCTGAAAAAGCGATGTTAGCCGGGTAAACACGCAGCCAATGTTCGAAAATTCACATACTTAGTGCATGTTTCCTTCCAGAGCTATGGAAATTGGTGCAAAATAGATGATTTACCTATTGTTCAAAAACTGGGACTTTCCATAGCTATATATGTTAAGCTCGCAGATGGTATCTCATGTTCATCTCGTGAATTGTCAATAAACAGAGAAAGTCCTGAGTAACAACAGACCCAAATGAACGGGTGCCGATGCCCAGTGCCAATTTTAATCAGGGATACCGGCCAAAATGAGAGGAATCTCGGCAGATAAAATTGCTGACGTTTTTAAAGCGGTACATCAAGATACATCATCAGAAATACATCATGATATATCCCTCCATTCCATCCACTTAAGATCAAACACATCAAACACATCAAACACATCAAACACATCAAACACGACCACCTGCAACGATGAAGGGCAAGGGCGGCTATGGCTATGGACAGGAACGATGGGAGCGGCATGGTAGTTTTAACTGGGTCGTCCCAGAAAATCTGGCTATTTGCCCTTGAAAATCGTGACCCAAACAGAAACATTTGATTCCTGACAAGTTGGGCCTGACAAATTCTAGGGAATTGTAGTGAATATAGGGATACTTTAGATACCATTCCTTTAAATATAGTGAATCTAGTGGAAAATGGGGGGAATATAGTGGAAAATCATCTATCAATGATGGGAATCATAAGGACTACCCTCTGGTAATGACTAACGTAGCTATTGGAAATTGCCATTTAGTTCGTTGATTTACCAATGAAAGATGGTGGATCTTTCCATAGTTATGTAAACGTTTGCCAGAGGGTAAACCCACCATTTTTTCAGATCAGATTTGAAGATGATGGCCGCTCTTTTTTGGAAATTGGTTTACCATCTGGTTATTTGACATAGCCATAGAAAATCACCATTTTTAATAGGTAAACCATCTATAAATGGGCCATGGCTTCCATGGCTATGTTAGTCATGACCAGATGATATTTTGATTTCTTCCTGATCGAAATTCCGAAATTGATGACAGAAATGACCATAGATCTAGTGAAACATCTAAATACCATTAGGGGGAATGAACATATCATTGGATTGGTTTAAGGGAAAACCTACAGGAAACCATGGTTTTTACCATTAGATATGGGGGTTTCCGGTTAAAATTTTCCCGTAAACCAATCTAATGAACATACAGTTACCTTCCCAGCTATTTTGCTGTGAATAGAATCCTGAGACGGGGATTCCAATGGTTTTGACTCAGGCCCATACCCTCTAGTAAATTTTTTATTTTCCATAATATATGGGATAATCCTTCCCATTGACGAACTCATATTTTTCAGAGGGGTTATTTCAAGGTGTCTCGGTTCAAGTCCCCCCGTTGATCTGGACTGAATCCGAAACCCTAGTGGGCACTTCGGTGTAGTTGCCCACGGGTCATAGTGCTGGAGCAGCCCTCACTGTCATTAACTTGGCTGACGGCTGCTTTTATCATCCACTTTTGACCTTTGCCTTACATTGGACCTTGCTATTGTGGCCTACCTGATCAACCTGCATATTCAACATCGATTTCTCTGTTGATTTAACCTCTTGGTTGGGAGGCGTGAACCTATAACAAGTGCTCCAAACACTAACTGGCTTCTGCAGTGAGCCCATCACTGGACTTTGTTCAACTCAATCGTTGCGGGCCTTCTTACTTGGATTTCAGGTGCATGAGCGGCGCCCTTGCTGTGCGAGGTCTACTTTTCGCATTACTGTTATTTCAAGTTTTTGTGATTGGAAGCTACGGCAACAACAACTCAAAGAAGAGCTCAGCGTCGTGCAAGAGCCAGAGCAAGGCAGTTACTGCATTTGTTCAAAATTGGGCGGCTGAACATCAGCAAGCAACAGTTTTTCAAAGCAATTGCACGTTTGCGCCAGCACCATTCCCGAGATCCGACTGCATTAGCCCTTCTCCAAGGCAAAATGAATACATCAAGCCTGGCGATGTGCTACTTGCATGAAGGTGTGTGTGGCAAAACACATCAATACTGCGGGGTCTGTGGCAAATCCTGGCATCTTTGTGCGGACCCAACTTTTGGGACGAACAATGCACAAAGACAAGTCCAATGGTCATACACTGCTGGATGGGAGCCCGAAGCCGATTGGGAGGATCAACAATGGCAGCAGCAAAGACAGCCATCATGGTCCAAATCTCCAAGGAGAAGACAGACACCCCGCAGGAGACCCAACAGAAGAAATGGCCAAAAAGCGGAAACCGAGACCGCTCAATCAGCCAAAGGAAAAGGGAAAACGCAGCTGGCAGATCCTCCAATTGGACCGCCGCCTCTTCCCAGCATGTCGCCCGGAGACACACCATGGCTCACTCCTTTGGCGCAGGCTCCACAGCAAGTGACAAATCACCCAGTGCCAAACCCAGAAGAAAAGCAATTGAAAACGCTCATGGCAATGCTCAAAAAGCACAACGAGACTCTGCCTCCGGAAGTCCAAGCCATGCTCAACGATGCAGAAATGAAAGATGGACATGCGGAAACCAAGCAACTTCACTCAGCAGTTGCAGCGCATGGGAGAGCCAAACGAGACCTCCAACAAGCGCGCCTGGCCCATTTCCATCTACATGCTGCATGGCGAGGTTTCCTTACGCAAGCTGTTGCCCAATGGAAAGGCTACAGCGACCAATTTGTAGAGCAGGAAAAGCAGCTCACAGACAGAGTTCAGAAAGCCATGGAAGCCTTGGAACAAGCCCGAGAAACCCTAGCTACAACCAAGTCAGCCGCCGGGGTGGAATCCCGGGAAGATGCCATGAGCGACGAAGAAACCGACAAAACAACCAAGGAGGTAAACTCCAATGCTGCCGACAAGATCAAAGAAGGAATCACCAACTTGCACACAAGTTTAGAAGCCCTGCGTTCTTCCGCAGACCAAATGGTCGAAGACGAGCAAAAAGCGTTGAAAAGACCCCGTCTCGATGGAGTAAGAGGGGAATCATCAAATGCCTTGCCACCGGATGGGCCCAATTTTGGATAGGCCGAGCTAATATTACAGATCAAAATATTGCTCACTGGCCCCATGATCCCTTCAGCAGCATTGACCCTTTGGTTTTCAAATGGAATCACTCAGTTTTGCAATTAGAGGATTTCATGTCAGAATGGGAAGCCCAAAACCAAGCCTTTCACCTTGCCTTTGAATTGCAGGTTCCGTTGCACAGGCACAGTATGCATGCCCATCCAGATGCCCAAGGTCTGAACGAAGTTTCAAACCGTGTTCATGGCAATTCATTGAGCTTTCACCGGTTTCACCAATGCGTCAGTTTTCATCCCATTGTGGAAAGTTTTGTGGAATACCCTGAGGGCATGCGCTACTACCAAAGTGTCACTGTTCCAGGTTTGCCTCAGCTATATTCGAAACCATGGAGGGTGCCATTGATGCAGCTGTCGTTGGACAAAGAGGTTTGTAACCCTGAGTCATGTAGCATGCCACAGTTTTGGTCTGAAGGTTCTCACGATGTCGTCCATGAGTCCATGTTCAGGTCTCTTGCTCTTGACCGACCCGTTTTGTCCCTGGGTCCCAGTTTTGATCATGATGCCGAACCTGTACAGTGCCCACATTTACAATCCCGGCCTGAGCCATCGTCAACGCCAGTGTGGTCCAGTAGGTCCGAAGATGCCCACTGTGTCCCCCAAGGGTCTGTTGTCCACAAAAGCTCATTGCCCAAAAAGCCCTGCACTGCCGCCGATCAGCATCCTTTTTTCAAGACTCATCTTGTACAGGCCTCCGAAAATGCAGACCACCACCACTCCACAGTGCCAATCACTTTCAGACGTGACTTTGAAAGCCCCATTGCGCATCTGCGACAGACTGATTCCGATGCAGAAGATGAAAGAGCAGATCTACCCGATCCAGATCCCACTGGCCCTGCTGATGCACTTTTTATCCGAGAGCTAGCAGCCAATTTTGGGGATCTAGGGATCAACATCCATGATGCCAACTTCAATGTACCGCTTAGATCATGGTTTTTAGATCATGCCACCATCCGTCAATGGTTTGCACCGAGAATCTTCCACTTGCAAGGTCCCCCACAAACATGGGAAGACCAGATTGTGGCCGCATGGCGTGACCAACTTGATGACGATGAATGGTTTGACGTGTCAGTGATTCAACCGTCACCACCAAGACCTCCACATCATAGTGCAGTAATCCTTGATGTTGTCATTGCCCAGTCAATTCACATCCACAGGTATGCAGGCTTGGTCACAGTGATTCCTGGAAGCAACATGCGATTCCAGATGTATTCCGTAGCCATCAGTTTCTCTCCCCAAATCTCTGGCAATGACATCATTCGAGCCGCCGATGCCTCACCCATGTGTCGTTTTCGTAGATGCACCATCACCCACCGTTGGCAGGAGATTCCCGTATCCGACCATCCGGTTCATGGTATGTCACATGGTAATTCATTTCATGTTACAATCCATGCCAACCCCAGCCAGGATGATCAGAGGAAGAAACGTCGACAGTTTTACACATCAGCTGCAAGCTCCTCCAGTAGTGCCCTGCCAGATCTGCACCATGCACATGCAGACTTCTCCGGTGCTCCTGCCAATCCAGCTAGCAGTGCAAGTTCATCCAATGTTCCACCGCAGCAAGAGACTCCCGATTGCCAATGTGATTTTTTCCATGAAGAAGACGTTCATGCCGCGCAGACTGTCCTTCATGTTTTTCAACTTGATGGTCCCACCCATACCGTCACATTGTCAGCATCGCATGGGATATGTGTATCCCACACTGTGTCTCAAGCCATTGCAGTGCCCCTGAATCAACTTGAGATTTTGCACCAGGTCCCCATTCGACCAGCTGACATCCCCAGAGGTCAGCATGCTGTCATTGCCCAAAGGACCGGTGACATTGAATACAACCAGAATTACAAACTGATTTTAATTGACATCAATTATTATCACCATCCTGCTCATACAGGTCACTTGTCCCGTCCGACCCAAGTGCGCCTTGTTCAACCAGCACCTGAGCAGGTTCTCAGAGACGGCCTCCTCCTCATTGCAGCTGTTTGGCATTACTGTAGGTCTCCTTTTGCTGTATGTACAGTTCAGTTGGATGGACACCTCTGGCCAGTCACTGACCAAGCACCCAAGCGTCTCTACCATGGATCCTATGCCATCATCGATGTCCAACCACCTCAGGGATTCGACGTTGACGCTCAAACCGCTTCACAGGCCCTTGACCGAGATGCATCCTCACACTTTGATGTCATTCAGGATCTCCTTGAAGCGTCACCTGACCAGGATGATTCCATGCTTGTGAAAATGACCATGCAAACGAAACTGCAGCCATCAGCACCTGCCCATGAGCAACTCACGCAGGGAGAGGTACCGCTGTCTTCACAGGCCGTGTCGAACCCACTGCTCGTTGCATTGCCTAGGGATCCCTACCTGTCACATGATCACTGTTTCCCAATCCATGAGGGCTTACCCCCAGCCATTGCCGACAGTCCCATGCAGGATGAGGTGCTACCGTCAGATGACTCTGTGTCGAACCCCCTGTTAGGTGAAAGTCAGCTGTCCTCCAACGGTGCTCATGTGTCCAAACGTTTCGAACCGTCGCCGTCTTCAGGAGTTTCCAGACAGCTCAAAATCTCGACCTTCTTCAAGCCCAAGCAGCAGTGCAAAAGGTCCAAGTCGACCATTGATGCACCACATCGCCAACTCACGATTGATCAATTTTTTCAACAGGTACGTAGGACTCTGCCCGAAGTGCCTCTGCCTGAGCAACCTCGTGACATACAGCCTCAGTCATCACCTGTCCTTAGTCATGTTGCAGAACCATGCCAAGATAGGTGCAACGAAAGCCAAACTGTGGAAGCACCCTCCTTCATGTTCAATGCCCCCACGGGCCATCAGCCACCACTGCCACCGCAGCGGGACCGCCACTTATGGAGGCTTGACTTACAAACACGCTTTGAAGAGTTGTCCCACACAGAAAATGCGGCAATAGGACCAGTCCTTTATGTGCAAGTGTGGTACATCCATCATGCTCGACATGCTACATGTCCAATACCAAAGCTTGTCCGCCTGGAAGACACCCCGGAGACCTGGTTTGCAGACCTTGTCAATGCATGGCGAGAGCAAGTGCAAATGGATGAGCCACTCACCATTGAGGTCGTCACTCCTTCACCGCCATACTCCTTCCAGGAACATGCTGAAATTCATATCATGTTAGAGCAACAAGGAGGGCCAGACGTTGTAGCACTTGTTTTCACCGCTGCCTTCCATGGAGGCCACAGGCTTGGCCTGTTCCAGGTAGCTGAATCCATGCCCAATCGTATTTGTGCCCGCACTCTCATTCAGAAGCACAACTTCCAAATGTTCTGTGATTTCCGGCCGTGCAACCTCTTCTCTGGCAGGCTGCGGTTTGAACACGACTTCCCAGAAGAAGTTCCCTCCGGCATCAGTGTTTTGCTTGACGTTGGCAGTGTCACAGATGCCGCCAGCTCCACTGATGCGGCAGTAGGAGCCCCTGATGCAATGAGTCTGATGCAGAGTGGTCCATCCCAAGCCACACCAACAAGGGCTAGCCCTCGCCAGAGTCCAGTCTCATATGCCAATGCGGCTACAACCCCGAGAGGTCATAGTCGTGCCCAACCGCTCACATCTGGAACTGCAACAGCGACAACAGATCTGCCCGCACCAATTCTCAATGGTTTCCGGCTCCAAATCACAAACCAACGAGAATTCCATGATACCTTGCACTGGCACCTGCACCAGCACCAACGAGGTAGAGACAGCGTGGCAGCGCCATCATTCAGCTTGGCAACATGGTTCTCTGACATCGACCGGCTGCCCAGGTCAGACCATTACAGGCAAGTCAATGTACCTATCTCTCCAGATCATTGGGTTTCAGCCATCGTGCAAAGATGGCATGACTTCCTTGATCCCACACATCCGATTGAACTGCATCTAGTCCAGCCAAATCCCCTGGACTCAAATCCTGACATCCTTGGCCATGTAGTATTAATACAGCGCCAGGTAGAACACCTTCGGACAGCTCTGATCACACTCTCCGACTGGAATGATGACCCATGGCAGCCTTCACACACATGTGCAATGTTGTCCACAACTACGTCCTATGAGGAAATCATCAAAGTCGCCCTTGTGGTCTCGTCCTGTCCCCCGGTTCAGCCGCAGGCCCATTGCCACGTCAGCCACGGCCACATTGAACTTGCCCCAGGTATGACCTTCCCAGTCCGTAATGGATACGGATTTGAAGTTGCTGCCGCCATCGACGATGAATGCGAGGCGTTTGATGCTGCTGATTCCCTTGCACTGATCCAATTGTCCTTTCAGACGATCCGGACATCCATCAGCAGCCTTGCTTCCAAAGTTGCACTGTCATCTGACAGTAGTGCCACGTCCATGCCCCCAGCATATGAAGATGAAGCCAGTGCACCACCCATCCTGGCTCCACCCGTATCTGCGCACTCAGGCTCATGGTCTCAGCTTGTCCAGGAGCTGCAGCCACGTTGGGCCGTACATGCCAGTCCTATTGCGACCAATGCGGAACTTGCTGCCACGGTAGTAGTATGGTATGTCGATCATGTCCGCTGGCCTCAGTGTTTTGCTCCACGGCCAGTTTTTCTTTTCCAAGACCCGGCAGAATGGGCCACCCTACTACGGCATGCTTGGAGGGATGCAGTGCTGCCAGATCATGAATTGCTCATGCATGTGGTACAGCCAGGCCCGGAGGAGCCTGACCCAAACGTCATGGCCCATATCCTCCTCACACAACAGGCAATCCCACGTTTCTTCTCGATCCTTGTCTCAGCCTATGACAGTGCTGTTCCAGGACTTGCCAGAATGCATGCCACCATGGCTCCAGACCCGCTGCCACGAGACACCCTTTTTGCCCTCACATACTTGGACCGAGATTGCAATCATGTCCGCAACACCTGTACCGCTTGGCAGGGTGCACAAGAACTTCATGATGCCCAGGCTGTCCCCCTGCAACATGGTATGTCCTTTGTTGTGGCCATCCATCGCCAAGGTGAAATCCTTCCGGCCGACATGGATCCATGGCAATCCACGGTCCTTCCAAACAGTGGACACCCTGTCACGCTCAACCTACAGGCAGCGCTTCCAGACCACAGGAACAGGCCAGCGGAGCTCACATGCCTGGATGACTCTCTCCCACAACTCCTGTGGTTTGAAAATGACGCATGGCTTAGAGAACTCTCAGCTGCCCCCAGTATCCATATGCACCCCCTGCCTGATGGATTCATTGTTCCCCCAGCCACTTATTGGGAACTGGTAAATCCTGCACGCTCATGGCCTTTGCAGGGACCCAAACACTACTCCATCTATGTTGATGGGTCAGCCAGTCAGGTCCAAGCTGCATGGGGTTTGGTGCTCACTGAACATAGTGGCGAACACGAGTCCTTTGTTGGGTGTACATATGGGTCTGTTGAACTTGCCCCCGACCATCCAGCCTGGCTCGGTGCTACCACGACCGACAATATCGCAGCAGAGTTAACAGCAATGATCGTTGCTCAACAAACAGTGTTGAGATGGCACGAGGATGCTTCCTTCACAGTTCGCCCAGATCTGACCCTTAGTCGCCTCCTTGCCCAGGCCATCACTGTATGCAAATCAAATCGGATCCTTGCCCAGATCTGCCAAGCACAAGGACTATGGTTGTCCAAACGCATGACAATTCATGAAGTGCGCGGTCACACCTCCCACCCATGGAATGATCTTGCTGATGCCCTTGCCAAATGGGCCCTTACCAACGACCCGGTCTTTTCTGACCAGGAAGCAGCGCCTCTGCACCACTTTGCTCAATGCCCGCATGACGTTCAGTGGTCGTGGATGCAGACAACACATCCCTCCATGTCGGCCTGCTTCCCCCCGTTGCTCGACCAGCAAGTCATGCAGATCACACAGTCCTCCAAGACCTTGGGAACCACTCCCATAGAGCAGGAGTTGCTTCACACACAAGCCACCGAGACTGTGCCACTTCAGCTTCGCATCCAAACCGCCAACGTCCTTGCGACAGAAGAGTGGGCCAGCCACCACCAAGGCACCAAGCGCACTGGCCAGCGCACAGTCCGGCTTGACTCCCAATGGCACAAAGCCCAAATCCACGTCATCGGGGTTCAAGAAGCCCGCACCCCAGCAGGTATCTACCACTCCCCGCACTATACCATAGTTGCGTCAGGAGCCAAGATTGCCAGGGCCCCGCTCTATGGCTGCGAACTCTGGTTACATAAGAGCCTGCAAATTGCCCAGCCACATGATGCCAGCCCTCTCACCCTGGGACACGCTTCCCTGACCGTGCAGCATGCCGACCCTCGACGCTTGTTCGTCCAAGCCCAGGTCGCTCAACTTAGTTTCTTGTTCATTGTCCTGCACACGCCATGTCTCCAAGCGCAGGTTCCAGGACAGCCAGCCCCACTGGATGCCTTAACAGACTGGTGGCAAGAAACGGCCGCCCTCATGGCCAAATTCCGCACTGACACCCTCATGTGGCTCCTCATTGATGCCAACTCACCCCTCAGTGCCGGCAACAATGACCTCGTTGGCCCTGTAGGTGCAGAGCCCATGACAAAACAAGGCGAGCTTTTCTACCACTTCCTTCAAACTCACAATTTGGCAGTGCCATGTACCTTTCCCCACCTGCACACTGGCCAGTCCACCACGTGGACACACACCAGTGGCCGCAAAAGCCGCAAGGACTATGTGCTGCTCCCTGTTTCTGACTTGTCCCTCGTCAAAGCTTCATGGGTTGTAGTTGATCACGACAACAACTTTGCCCACGAGGACCATCTCCCAGCTGCGATATCATTTCAAGGATGGCTGGAGGTTCATGTGGATGACCATGCAGCCATTTACGAGAAGCAGCTTTTGATGCTGGCACAACAACACTTTGCCAAGCCCAAAACAAAGAAACGGGTGATTCAGCTCTCTGACAAGGCCTTACAGGCTGTCGCATTCAAGCGCAACATTCTAGACTGTGGACGCAAATGCAACCTCTTCTCAGACCCTCAGTTCAAACATGAGCTCAAAACAATTGAAAAAGAGGTGGCCAGCCTTGTCCGACATGACATCCAGGCTCACTATGATCACCTCCTCAATACCCTAGAGCAGGCTGGAGAACTAGCCAATCATCGGCTCGTCTACAGGCTCCTCACCAGATTGGGTCGCAAAAAAGGAGCGAAGCCACCCGGCCCCAAACCCCTCCCCATGCTTTGCCTCGAGGATGGTTCCACTGCCACCTCGTTCAGCGCCCAACAACTGATATGGCGTGCTCAGTTCTCCGAAATTGAAGCCGCCATTCCTGTTACCTGGGATGACCTACATGCTGCCAATATCCAGCCGCCACCCTATCAAGGCCTCGATGTCGACCCTGCAGCGTTCCCCAGCAGTTGGACAGTTCACACCCTCCTTTCCAAGCTCAAACGAGACAAAGTGGCCGGCCCCAACCTCCTGCCACCGGCAGTCATGAAAGCAGGCGGTGAAGTGATGTCCCGCCACCTTGCCATTCTCTTTGCAAAAGCAGCGGCCCATGCAAAGGAGCCCCTGCGTTGGAAAGGCGGTCAGTTGATCCCATTATGGAAAGGAAAGGCATCCCCTTCCAGGCCTGATGCTTACCGCTCCATATTTATATCCAACTATACTGCCAAACTCTTCCATCAGAGTTTCCGTCAGCATCTCGTTCGTGCTTGGGAGCCCAACATCACGTGCATGCAGTACGGTGGCAGAGCCTCCCTTGGTGTTGACTTAGCCCACCATGTCCTACAATGCCATCAAGCCTGGACCGCCCAAAAGGGCATCCCTTCGGCCGTATTGTTTGTTGATATTAGGTCGGCTTTTTACACCATTCTCCGTCAAAGCTTCACTGCCCTGCCAAGTGACAATGCGGCTTTCCTCAAGGCCATGACTGCCCTTGGTCTCACTCACGAAGCCATTGGCCGTATGATTCATGCCACGGAAGGAGATGCTGTTGCGGCCCGCCTCTCAACACACATGCAGCACCTCCTGCGAGACCTTATGTCCCAGACATATTTCACCCTACCAGGGCTCCCAGACCCTTCCCAGACCACAAGGGGTACGCGCCCGGGTGACCCTGTTGCTGACATCCTCTTTAACATGTGTATGACGGCCATCCTGGCCGACTTTCATGCCGACATCCACGCCCATGCCAAGCTTCCGTGGCTCGGCCACCAGGCACCCATTCAGGAGTTCACTCCACCATGTGATGTCCCGCTCGAGGCATATGCTGACGTCACCTTTGTCGATGACATCGCAGTGCTGCTGCATGCCCGCACCAATGATCGCTTGATCTTCATGATCCAACAAGTTGTCGAGGCACTAACAACAGCAACCTCCAAGCGTGGCTTAGAGCTGAACCTTGATCGCGCCAAAACTGAAGTCCTCATTAATGTGGTCGGCAAAGGGGCCAAAAAACTCAAGGAAACCTTGCACCTGGCTTGCAACTGCCTCAACTGGACCCCAGCAGATGGCCCCGCCATCTCCCTGCCCACATGTCACGAGTATAAGCACTTGGGTACATGGCTTCAAACCAAGCATCGACACTCCAGAGAAATCATCAAACGGGCCTCAGCAGCTAAGCAAAAATTTGGCCAGCTTGCCCGATCATTCTTCACAAAGAAGATCTCCTTGGAAGTGCGAGCAAAGGTCTTTCAAAGCCTTATTGTGTCCAAACTTCTCTACAACGTCCACACATGGGCAGGAGCCTCCGACAAGGATTTTGCCACCTGGGCCCACCATGCCAAGCCCATGGCTGCCGTGCTGCTCAAAGGAAGGATTGCGAGCACCTCCCGCTTTCAATACACCACTGAGGAGCTTTTTGCGGCCAGTGGCATCCTTCCTCTGCCGGATCAACTGCATGCCCAACGCCTGCGCTTTTTAGCCCGCCTTCTGAAAGCCTGCCCAGCCATCACATGGATGCTCCTGCAGGCCACCTCAGGCCCCAGCTCATGGCTCGCACTGTGCCGTACTTCCCTTGCCTGGCTCTGCCGCCACCATGGGGGCCGCATTCCCCTATGTGCTGATGATCCATTTGAAGACTGGATTTCCTACATCCAGCTCAACCTCAAATGGAAGGGAGCCATCAAACGAGCGAGCTATCATGCCCTGGCTTATCACAAAGCAGCCGCCATCCAGAAGCTATGGCAGCAACATTTTGTCACACGCCTTGCCAGTCATGGCGCCACGCTGCCATCCCCCCCACAAACAGCTCAACATGCCGAACTCTGGCAATGTGAATTGTGTTCCAAAACCTTTGGCTCCACAAGGGCACTAGCCATGCACTCGGCCAGAGACCATGGCTACCGCAAGCAAGCTCGATACTTCGCCACTGGCGACACATGCCAAGCATGCCTGCAGCTCTTCCATAATCGCACTAGGCTGTCTATTCATTACGAAAAGAATCCAAGGTGCTACGATCGAGTCAAAGCATGTTGGCCACCTATGCCACAAACAATGGTGGAAGCATTGGACATTGCAGACAAAGAAGCAGACATGGCTCTCAGAAGGGAAGGATGGTGGGCGTCAAAAGCAATCTTTCCTGCCTTGAAGCTAGCTGGGCCACAGCTTCCCCCAGCACCGAGCCCTGAAGCCGACGCCATGTGGCACAAAATGCAATCACGCCGCCCGAGTGACATGTTAGCCTTTGAAAATCTCCATGGTCGAAGGATCACATCCAAGTCGTCCAGCAACCCTCGGCTGTGGTGGCAAACCAGCGACCTCCCAGCTTTTGTGATGCAGTCCCCTGCTGGAGTGGATCGCGGCAATGGGGAATACTCCATGTCAGGACTGGCTCGTGAAATCGCCATGCTTCATGTGAGAGCGTTAGTGGTGGTGCATTTCTTCAGCGGCTTCCGCCGTGATGGGGATATTCATGCTATCATCGACCAGCAGGTCACAAAATCCGGAACTCAAGTTTTTACTCTTTCCGTAGATTTATGCATGCAGAGGCAGCACGCTGACCTAGCTCGGCCAGGAGCTCTTGCGTGGTGGAAAGACCGTGCTGCTGCAGGACAGCTTGTATGCGCAGGCGGCGGGCCGCCTTGTGAAACATACACTGCGGCCCGCTTTCATGCTTTGCAAGATGGGCGTGGACCCAGACCGCTTCGTTCAGCCACCGATCCCAACGGCCTTCCTGATTTAACCAGAAAAGAGCAGGCCCAAGTATGGATTGGAGATTGCCTCCTGCGCTTTCTCATCGACATCCTGTCCATCCTTGCAGCCCACGGCATGGCCGGATTTTTAGAGCATCCGCAATTTCCAACCTGGTGTTGCGATCTCCGACCTGCAAGCGTCTGGGCGATGGACTCTATCCGGCTTTTGAAAGGCCTCAATTGCGTTACTATCGTGAGCTTTGATCAATGCATCTGCAGCGCACTTGGAAAAAAACCAACTACCTTGCTTCTCCTGCGACTTCCTCAGGTGAGATCACAGTTGATGAAACTTGGGCGCCAAGGACGCTGCCATCACTTGCCGAAAGCACACGATGCGCTGATTGGAAAACAGGACAACGGCCTCTATCAAACCGCCAAAGCCAAGATATATCCCCCTGGCCTTAACACCATCCTTGGCACTGCGATGTTTGAGTTTGTAGCCGGCCTCCACAAACCTGGCCTTTCACATTGCCTTCCCGATGAGTTTCACCCCTATACTGTCCAGAGTTTTGAGGATGCAAACGTCATCCAACCAGATTACCACGGTCTGCGTTAAACCTGGACAGTCAGCATGTCACCCGGGTGCCATACAGGCGCAGCAGCAGGAATGGAAAAATGGGGTTATTTCAACCACCAACCAGACATTTTGAATAGGTAAATCAGGTAAATCATTTATAAATGAATCATTTCCCTTTTCGCGATGGGTCATGACCAAAGGGTACCCACAAGCTGTTGATCTGCAGGCAGTTTCAGATTCGTTTTTTTTGGTTCCCACTAGGTGAAAATAGGGAAAACACTATGTTTTTTAGCCGTACAACATGGTTATCCCCCATGAGAAACGGAGGTTTTAATGGGAACATATGGGAAACTATGGGAAAATCTCTACAAATGAAGTTTTTTCAGGCTTGCTTTTCTTTTAGGTGTATCAATCCCAGAATTGGTTTTTCGAGGTGGTTTTGGGTTTTTATGGACAGGAAAAGGACTTAGTTTTCCATGGTTTTCCGTAGATCTTCGAGAAATTCATCATGAAACAACGGAACAATTCGCCAAGCTTTTCTGGTGCGTTTTTTGATGGGGATATCTCCGGGAGATATCGAGGGAGATCAAAAAAATATCGATGATGAACGGTTGGTGGTTTTAAACATTTTTTTTATTTTCCATAATATATGGGTGTGTCTGAAAATAGTGTACCCCTAAACCCAATGGTTTTGCTGATCATTATCCCTACTAAATGGCTATTTGTTTGGGAATATACCCTATTTTCAGACAAACCCATATATATATATTAATTACTATCCAGTGGTTAGGAGAGGCACTTTGGTCCGAGACTTCCCAGTAGTTGCTAGGCTTCAACAGACTTCGGACCCTTTGATTCTCGCATTCCCATGGTCCTTCGGATCGATTCACCATACGTTGTTATTCCGGTGCAAGACCCATACTGGAGAGAAAGATGTTGTTTACTGGCTACTCACCTTGAGCTTGCCCTGCATCATTGCTGGCGGCAAGCTTGCTCGGAGTATGCTGGTATGTTTCCAGGTGACCTACCAGAGGCTACTGGGCAACCCATTAGCTTGGCATCTGGTTTGCTGTCCGATGATACAGTTTCAGGATGTAATCTTGGCGTTGACATATGCCAAGGCCACGTCACAGAGGAATGTGAGCCCAAAGGCGAGCAGCCGGTTCTTTCCAGCCATTGTGCTGGGGCCAGCTTGCTGCAGACAAGTTTCGATGACGAGTTGCTTGAGCATTCTATGCAGGTTTTCGCTGCTTTGTCTCAATTCAAGGTGGTGGACTTGCAAGTTGATTGGAGCTTGCCAGGACCGGGGTTTGTCACAACCAATGCCCTTACCATGAGCAAGCCTAAATTACAAGAGCAACCAGCCCCAGACAACTACACTGTGGGTCAATGTGTATTGCTGTCTGGTCTCAGCATGAAAGGATTGAATGGAGAAGTGGGCGTCGTCACCAATCGATGTTCAGCCTCCAAGCGGTATGGCGTGAAATTGGCTAGTGGTCGATATGTTGCTGTTCGGGCCTGTAACATGGCCCTCCTTGCTGGAAGTTGTGCTGCAGATCCTTCTGCCAGTTTCGCCTCCAGACCTAAGGGTACAACTGATCTGCCAAAGTCACATGAAGGTAGTTACACTGCAAATGAACGGTCTTATCCTGGGAATCCAGGGGAACTTCAGCTCGGGCAGTCAGTGCGGCTGACAGGTCTCTCTGATGCCAACCTCAATGGTCAAGTTGGTCGTGTGGCCACCACTCTGACTCCAGCTGAACGCTATGGTGTGAAAATGCCATGCGGCCGACACATCGCTGTTCGACCGCGCAATCTGAAATTGGTTGTGAATGAGATTGACGGAGAGGACATCTCAGTGGAGAAGACGCTGTTTCGGTTTCCACCAGGCACAGCCAAACCCTTCACCTACTGAGTATTCCTGTTGCCAAGATTGTGTAGATGCCTGCCTACGGTACAGTAGCAATGGAAATTGCTTCAGTTCGAGTGACATTGCAAAGTAAAGTTGACCTGCGTTTGATCATCAAACGCCAGATTTAATTTTCTACTAGTCTACTTTCATACACTGGAGCGCTCAGTGCGTTTCTGAAAATCCATAGCTTGCTGCAAGGCACCCAACGATTACGTTACATTCGGGCACTTTGCCTTCCAAATTATTGATGCATATGCCTCCTCGAGGCAATTCATTTTGGTGCATGTGGTACGAAATATCCGACCACACGCATCCCCAATACAATTGGGACGAAACGCAAAAGACGCAAAAAATCCAGTGGTTAGGAGGGAGCTAAGGAGCTATGGGTATTCATATTCCCTATTAAATGGGGAGCTCAGGAGCTACCAAGAGTTTCCCAACCACATACTAGTAATATATGGGACGTCATCCTTCCCATTGACGAACTCGTATATTTTTCAAGATGATGTCTCAACATGTTAAACGCACCAGAAAAACCTAATCGAAACTCATCATTTCTCGTCCTTAAGTCAATGAGAAATCCAGATGTTTCATGGTTGAAGAAGCCATTTTTTCTTCGCCTTGTGGCATCCCTGCAGGGCTCGGGGCATGCGGGGACCTCGGGCAGCGGTATGCCGCAGATGTACGGCCCTGTGCCTCGATGGAAGCCGCGGTTCCGTTGAGCCAAAAATAGACCTGGTGATATCATGAATGGGATGATCCAATTACTAATTCTGGTATAACTATAAGAATCAGTATGTATATATATATATTTATATACTAATGTTATATATTATTTAATTTATAGAATATATAGAATATATATATACATGTGTATATATATATCATGATGATAGTCTCACGATGATAATCGCACAATGGGATGATGTATCCTTGGGATAATCGTAATAGTACACCATGATGATTTGCCATAATGCCATAATGAATGGAATTGAATGTTTGGATATCATACGGATATGATTGCCATGATGTATCATGATGTATAAGAAGATATGATCATATATGATCAATACCCCTAAAAAGATGCCAGAAAGTGCCCTAATCCAAGAGTTTGCTAGGTAAATCATGAAGAAACTAGTCACTTTCCCAAAAAGATGTTCCTGGATTTACCACTAAAATATAATAGGATGTTACCATCTGGTTATTTAACATAGCGAACTGGAAAGATCCACCATTTTTATTCATTTTTAAGTTCGGTAAACCATCTATTTCTATGGGCCATCTATACCGTGGCTATGTTAGTCATAGCCAGAGGGTAGTTAATAGTAATAATCATTCACTATCATTGGGGTTTACTATCATTCACTATGTTAACAATAACCAAATGGTACGAATAAATTTACCCTCTGGTAAACTAACATAGCTATTGAAGCCATGGCCATAGAAATAGTTGATCTACCCATTAAAAATGGTGGTTTTCCAGTTCGTTATGTAAACGTTTACCAGAGGGTAGTAGGATGTTTTTCCAACTTTTTCTGGGGTTTTCTACAACGATGGCACATTGGGATAGTCATCATTGGTCATCAATCCATTGATGGTTTTTTTTTCGACGCTTCGTCGCGGTAACCCAAAGGGAATGAGAACGCCAAAGGGTTGGAAGGAAAGAGGAATCATATGTGAGGTTTTCATATCATCTACCCTCTGGTAAACGTTTTCATAACTATAGAAGATCACCATTTTTAATGGGAAAACTCACTATAAATGGCCATTTTCAATAGCTATGTTAAATTACCAGAGGGTATAGCAGTTTTCTTTGGGCCTCAGAAATCATAGAAGAAGATGTGATAGTATCCAGGCATCAAACATGGCACCCACGGGACTGAAATGGAGGTTGCTCGAGCTAGGAAGTGAATTTTCTATGATAGTTTATAGCTGACAGGTTATAAATATACAAATTTATGATAGATGATTAATGATGATTAGTTTATACCCCAAATCTCCCAGAAATAGAAGCTTTTATAGCATAAATATAGCATAAATATAGCATAAATATAGCATAAATGATGGTATTTTCCAAGATTGTCCATTCCATGTTTGATTTTCCCAGTTCGGGAAAATCGATCCGAAATTTTATCGATCCGTTGACAGGAATTGGGGATCATCAAAAGATGATTCTGATGAGTGATTTTGATAGAATGGAATGATATTGGTTAAGTGATGTTATGGTATGTTCACTGGTGATTTGAACTTATGTTCACTGGTGATTCTTGATGTAAGAAAGGATGTTATGTGATTTTGTAAGCAAGAACAAGTGGGGAATGAACATCTGGAATGAATTGAATGGACACCTTGCATTTCACGATGCTGAGTTTGTTGGAGATAGTTTGCCTGTAGATGAGATGGATATGTACGTTTTCCGAAATGGGATTTCCCCAAAAATATGGATCAAATAAAAGATGATCGCAATTTCATTGGATATACTTCACTATGGTATGTAGTTTACTGATCAGTCAACGTTGGTGATTGATGGCCATCAAACTGGGTATTTTAACCATTGAACGTTGGGGGTATTTTAAGCAACAACGGGGATATCTATGGCACTATGGGTCCAAAAAAATGGGATAGGCCATTGATGGCCATCAAAACCGAACCCTGGTTCATCATGGTTTATGACTTAGGGAAATGGGTATGGGTCAATACCTATAGATACATTTTTAGTGGGATGAACATCCATTTACCAGCTATTTTGGGGTTCACTAGGTACCAGGGTTTTGACACACTGCCAAATCATCCCCATGTGAGGCGGCAAGATTCAGGTGAGTGAAATATTATGAAAGATTACCCAGATAGATGGTCCCCATTTTCTTAGTAGTCTTCAAAGCACTATTGTAATCCCACGGCTAAAATCCCATCTTTAAAAATGTGTTTTGTTTCACAATCGATATCCCATCATTAAAATTGGCCAAATCCACCCATGAATTCCCAACGAGAAAAAACCAACATGTGGGTGAAACGATCTCAATTCTTCTGGCTTAACCCCCATGATTTCCTCCATGTTTTCCCGATGGACAGCAATGTAGCTGAACCACAGCTCAGGTGGAAAATCGTGTGTATGTCAGCAACTTGTCAGTGTCTCAGATCTCGCCTTGTTAGGTATGCTGTGTGTGAACACCAACTGGATGGGTTCTATTGTTATTTCCATTGCTTGGGATACTAAGTGGGGTATATCAATATGTTAGTGCAACATATGGGAATATATTAAATTGTGTTTATGAATTCGTACTACAAAGTACAACCAAATGGGGATACATTCGTGTATTTTACACGAACCAGCTAAAGAGGATTGGCCATGGTCAAAGTTTTTTGTCAGCAGACTGTAATCCTGGGAGCGTCTCTCTCTCTCTCTCTCTCTGTACATATATATATATTTGTATACATATATTAAATGTATATACGCATATGTGTGTATGTATATTTACCTGTGGCATCCATTTGGGGATTGAGAATCAGAACCTCAGTTTTCAAGGTGAAAGAATCAAATGGAATATAAGAATGAACAGGATATTTAGCATGTATAGCAGCAGTATTTGCAAATCTAAAATCATAGTATAGAAAAATATGTTTCATATGAAACTATTCATATTGTATGCTTTTACACAATCCTGTTGCAACGAATGATTCATACAATTTATCCATATTTCATGGATTGTTCATCATGGTCCATCATACTGATCACATATACGTTGATATACGTTGATATATGTGTAGTAAGGTCCAATACAATATCAGAAAATATTCATTGATATGCATATTAATATATACAATATACAGTATACCCAACAATGCTCATTTTCCGATAATTTTTACAAAACTCATCATTTCTCCCATTCTTTTGGCTGTTTGGTATACCCTTTAACGGTAAAGAAAAACAGCAGTGCGAAGTGGAACATCACGGATCATCTTGCAGGGATCGGTTGATACTATCAGCGAAAACCAATCCCAAAAAAAAAGCAAAACCCAATCCAAACCTCAATTAGACAAAAGCAAACAAAACAAAACCAAAAGCAAAAAAAAACAAACTATTTGTTTTCACTTTTTTTTCGCGTTGTTTTCGTTTTTTTTGTTTTTTCGTGTTTTTTTTCTTCGCCTTTTTTTCCTTTTTTTTCTTTGAAAAAAAACGAAAACAAATAGTTTTCTTTTTTTTGCTTTTGTGTTTTTTCTTTTTTTTTCTAACTTAGGTTTGGATTGGGTTTTGCTTTTTGTTTGCTTTTTTCTAATTTAGGTTTGGATTGGGTTTTGTTTTCTTTTTGCTCTTTTTTGTTTTTTTTCTAATTAAGGTTTGGATTGGGTTTTCCTGTTTTTTGTGTATTTGGTTTTGTTTTTTTTAGTTCATTTTATTTTTCTATTGTTTTATAGAAGTTGCCTGTAAGCCGTGTCACAACTATAGCTATAACCATAGTTACAACCATAGTTGATGGATATTAAACCGAATGAATTGATGATTCTCTAACTCAAGGGTCATAGTTATTAATCTGGTTGGTGGTGACTGGAACATTGGTGAAATGTATGGGATAATGATGGTTAATGATGGTTAATAATGGTTAATAATCACTAGTTGGTGGTTTGGAACCATGGATTTTTTTTTTATGACTTTCCATTCAGTTGGGAATGGAATAATCATCCCAACTGACGAACTCTAATATTTTTCAGAGGGGTAGGGCTCAACCACCAACCAGTAATGGATATTAAAATTACTAAACATATGGATATTATCTATATTAAGTTATATTTTATAAACATATGGAACTATGTTATCTATAACATAGTTATAGCATCCATAGGTGCTCCTCATAGATCAGCTTCAGGCCCTGGGACGTTACCTGGCAACAACTCAAGGAGCTGCCTGAGTCGGTGCTGTTTTTCTTTTCCAAGTTGTGACTGGATTTGGCCATGAAACATCGTCAGAAATAGGCCTTTAGCCGTTTTTTCCCAGTTTTTGGATTCTGGCCATAGTAAAAGATAGGCCTTTAGCCATCATAGATAGGTGTTTCACAATCAAATATGGTTGTTTGCACCATGAGCAAATGGTGGTTTAACCATTGTAACCATTGAAAGATGGTTGTTTCATCAAACAAAGAAACTTCATCATGAGCCTGTTACCTTGAAGAATGGCGATAGAAAGGTCTCCTGTCTCCTAGATATGGCTTTGTCCAACACTGGCAATGGACAATTGCCCATTTATTGATGATTTTCCAATATCAAGCCTCCATATATATATGTGTATATATATACATACATATACATATATATATAAATAGATATATACATATACATATATATATGTATACATATACATACATATATATGTACGTATATACATACATTACATTACATTACATTACATTACATTTACATTTACATTACATTACATTATATATATATATATACATATATATATATATATATATGTGGAGGATGTCCAATTGGAGCGTTTGATTCCCGGAGGGTCCCCAGTTCTGATGTGGTGGGTACACCCAATGCCATGGTCACCACGGTCTGGTCTCCCAACCTGGGTCGTATCATTTCTCCTATTCTTCAATGGCTGTTTGGTTATTGCAATTAAAGGACCGGATAACCCCACAAGTCAACTTCTTCCAACAAGCAACAAAAGAAAGGCAAAGACGGCATGGGGTAAGCAAGAAAGAGAAAAGAGATGGTGAAGGATTGGTGTGGAGTAAGTTATGTGTGGACGAGTATGTGTGAGTAAGTTGTGTACGGATGAGTTGTGTTTGTGGGTGAGGTGTGTGGGTGTGCGTGTGTGTGTGTGTGTGCGAGTATGTGTGTGTGGTGTGCGGCCACGATCAAAGATGCCACACGCCAGGAAGTGCGGCGAAGGGCAATCGATGCGTGACCATTGATTATGTGTCCGCAAACGTACAGCGCAGACCATCACGAAAACGGATGGCCCACGACTGGCGTTTGGATGATGTGTGTGTGTGTGGGTGTGTGTGTGTGCGTGGGCGTGTATGTGTGCGTGTGTGTGTGTGTTTGTTTGTGTTTGTCTGTGTGTGTGTGTTTATCTGTGTGTGTGTGCGTGTGTGTGTATGTGTGTGTGTCTGTGTGTGTGTGTGAGTGCGGGTGTCGGCGTGGACCATGTACGCGATGAGGTCAGTACCCGGCAGGTAGTATCAGAAGTTGCGATCACGCTGAAATTGCAACAAAACAGCTGTCCATGGACAGTGCAGAAACAGCAAGTGACATACAAATAGCTGCAACTGTTTGCACAGAACCTGTTCTGAGCTGGGACGAACGCCATCTTTTCTTTCGATCACATTTGCATCGTGTTCAGGAGCATATAGTGTTTGTCCTGGCGCAACTGCTGAATAACGGTGGCATTGTGGTTGCCAAAAGCATTCAGCAGTTACGGCAGGAGGACTTAGCATCAAATGTATCTTCGCACGGCGCGTCAATCGATGTCTTTGTTCTCAACTCTCAGTTTGTAAGTACGTCCGAGACCAAAAAGGAGTAGATGAAAATCCAGAAACAGTCTCCATCCAGTCTGCCTGTAGTGATACCATTCTGGCAGACTGCATGCATGCTTTCCAGTGCTCCGACAGCTGTTATACCGCAAGAGTCTGCATCCGGTCTGCAGTGAAAAATCCAGAAAAATCCTCCATCCACGTGCTTCGATTGCATCAAACCTTGACGCAGAGCAAACACAGGAAACCCAGGGTCTCTGCCTGGACCGTCCAGCCACAGACGCTGGGAACTGACTCGCAAGGTCGAACTGATGCTGTATCTGTAACTGTTCCTGAAGATTCGGTGGCAGAATTGATTCTGCACTGCTCACGCACGTCAGCTCTAACCCGCGCGACCCGGCCCAACCCGCTCGCGGACCCAGGGCTGCGCCGCGCAGACCGTCGAGGCTGAAAAAAAAAAAGCGGTTGCATGTTGAGTGGTTCAGCATGCTGTCTGTTGGGTAATAGCGTTGCGTCGTAGTCTTGACCTGGTCGGTCTTTTTCCAGGCTGCCCGCTCGGGCAGCCTGGCCCACCCTCCCTACCTCCCCACATGGGGCCTGCCAGCAACTCTGCCGCAACACTTACAGCAGAAGCACCGCCAGGCCACATCAGAGGAACCGCATCATCACAGAAACCGCCCGTCAAAGAAAAGTTCGAGACAAAAAATCTTTCTGCGGTCCAAGCAACACCTGGCAGCACAGAAAAAGGATCAAGATGACGAAAGCACAAAATAAAATAGTTCTTTGGTAGAGATCCACAGCGCAGCCTGCAGTTGTTGGCATCGACAGCAACAGAGCGCAAAAGTACCTAGCCGCAAAAGGACAGGACGCGTATATGGAGCTAGCTATCAAAGCAAGATGCGCAGAAACGAGACAATTCAGTCTCTTGCACGAATTGTCTCCTTTTATCTCCTTTTTGTGTGATCAAAATCCTGACAAGACCTGTAGCACTTTGTCCCGCAGTGGGGCCGAGTCTAAGCGTGTCACGAATGGTTTTGATTTGGCCGTCGCGACCCCAGTCTTCCCACATTGGGTCAACAATGAGTCTGGCAGCCAAGAAAACATCACGTGGCCGTCGTCATTCATGTCTTCCCACACTGAGTCAATCATGAAATGAGAGCTGACAAAAGATTCGCAGGCCGGCCCCACGCATGTCTTCCCACAGTGAGTCAACAATGCGCGCGGCTAGTGCGTCTGACGCCGTCAATGCGGCCGAATACAAACTCGCTTCATTGCTCTCGCCAGCCTCTCAAAGCTCTATGATACCTTGCTAGTATTTGTTCTCGCACTTCGAATGATCGTTGCTGTAACTCCGCTTCTACGTTCAGCAGATTATCTTTCAGCATAGCGATGACAGCCAAGCTGTTGCGGCTAATTGCCCTGATCTCTTCTAACAGTGGTATCAATCGCTCCAGAAGTACGACCAACGTCTGCACTAACCTCAATGCACTTGTGGCGCGTTCTAGCTCGATGAGCTTGCCAATGAGTTGATCATTTTCTGCCTCATACATGGCATTGTCCCTGGCACTATCTCTGGCAGCCATTTTAGGCAACACTATTGAGATATGTCTCGATACCGAAATTTCTCGGTTCCAAAAACAAGGCACAGTGGTTTCCAAAGCTTCAACCAAATCAATTTCAACAATTTTCTACACAGCAATCAACGTGAGAGGCATCAAGCAACTTTCGTCTGTCTGCAACACATGATTGTTTGTGGTACATTCCCTCGTCTGCCAACACACATCAATCAACAAGCCTCGGCGTGCTGGCATCAGGCAACATTTTCTAGCGACGCAGTCACAGCGACTTCATTTTATGACGCTACCTCTGTAGTCTTTTCCCAAATACGTGAACCGCACGCAGTGCGAGTGCGATTAGACTCTTTGCACGTTGCGCCAAGCCTCTCCGGTTCACTGCGCGTTCCAATGTCAGCTGCTTGGCATGTCTTTCCACATTGAATCAACAATGCCGGCAGCCAAAACAGCAGATAAGAAAGCTTACGTATAGACTTTATACGCTTGCATGCTGAATAGCCTCGCAGATTTCGGCGAAAGCCGGCTTATTCCATGGACAGACTTTGCCGTCCTCCACCACAGGCACACGAAGATAAACTGGATCATATAGCAACTTGGCACGTAAAGTCAGTCTCTGGCCATCTGAAGACACTAGCACGTGCAGGTAATAGGTCGACGTGGACTCATCAGCACGAAATTCGGACAGCATCCGCTTTCCCAGCTTCACGTTGCAGTGCAGCATCTCATAGAAACGTTGCCGGAGCCGCTTGGCTAACGGACCGTCTGGGCACCGAAGATCAACGTCTTTCAGTTGCACCCGATCCAAATTTCGCAGCATGAGAGTCTGAAGCTCGCAGAAGTCGTAGAGCGGACTGGTGCTAGGCTGCGGTCTGTAAGTCGCAGAGGTGGCAGCTCCCTTCCCAATGACCACACGAATGTTCACTGGGGGCGGCTGGTTGCTGGTGACGAGCTTGAGAACAATGTCAGATCCATCCGAGGGAACCAACTGGCTGAGTCTTGGCCGCGGGAACACCACCATGTCCTTGTCGGAGAGGTGAAAATTCGCTACGTTCCAGCAATGACACCAATAACCAAAAGGTATGGCATCAGGCCATGGTTGGCCACGGTGGGCTAAGGTCACCAAAGCAGAATGAATTACACTGCACCGATCGTTTCTTTCCACGTTGGGCTAAAACGACCAGAGCAACAACAGATGATCCTATGACCGCATCTTTAACTTGACTGTCTAGTTGTAGTTGTGTTGTAGTGGTATGCGTGCTAGAGCTGTTGTCTGCAACTTCTAGTTGGGCCAAAGCGACCAAAACAGAACGACAAGAACGACATGATGAAAGTCTGCATGCAAGAAACAGAATCTGTCATGTCTGCGCTGCACAGCGTTGCTGAAGCGCAGTTGAGCCCTGCCTGTCGACCACGAGCAAGACCAGCACCTGGCCGCAAGTGTGTGTGTGTGTGTGTGGAATGCAGCAGGCCGAAAGAAGAAAGTATTTAAACATGCCAAAATCAAACATGCCGAAGCACGCGGAAAGAAGAAACATGCCGGAAGGACCGCATCTTTGCACGCAAATGACCAATTTCACTTGATTGACTCGTTATAGTTGTGGTTGAGTCGTATGCATGCTAGAGATGTTGTCCGCAAAAACTTCACTGACTACTTGTAATTGTGGTTGTAGTGGTGGTAACACTATCCTCTGCAATGTCTGCTTCGGCCGCCTCTTTCCACGTTGGGCTAAGGTCACCAAAGCAGAATGAATTACACTGCACCGATCGTTTCTTTCCACGTTGGACTAAAACGACCAGCGCAACAACAGATGATCCTATGACCGCATCTTTACCTTGACTGACTAGTTGTAGTTGTGTTGTAGTGGTATGCGTGCTAGATCTGTTGTCTGCAACTTCTAGTTGGGCCAAAGCGACCAAAACAGAACGACAAGAACGACATGATGAAAGTCTGCATGCAAGAAACAGAATCTGTCATGTCTACACTGCACAACCTTGCTGAAGCGCAATTCAGCCCTGCCTGTCGACCACGAGCAAGACCAGCACCTGGCCGCAAGTGTGTGTGTGTGTGGAATGCAGCAGGCCGAAATAAGAAAGTACTTACACATGCCAAAATCAAACATGCCGAAGCACGCGGAAAGAAGAAACATGCCGGAAGGACCGCATCTTTGCACGCAAATGACCAATTTCACTTGACTGACTCGTTGTAGTTGTGGTTGAGTCGTATGCATGCTAGAGATGTTGTCCGCAAAAACTTCACTGACTACTTGTAATTGTGGTTGTAGTGGTGGTAACACTATCCTCTGCAATGTCTGCTTCGGCCGCCTCTTTCCACGTTGGGCTAAGGTCACCAAAGCAGAATGAATTACACTGCACCGATCGTTTCTTTCCACCTTGGGCTACAACGACCAGAACAACAAGAGATGATCCTATGACCGCATCTTTACCTTGACTGACTAGTTGTAGTTGTGTTGCAGTGGTATGCGTGCTAGAGCTGTTGTCTGCAACTTCTAGTTGGGCGAAAGCGACCATGTCTGGGCCCTGCCTGTCGTAGCGACCACGCGGAAAGAAGAAACATGCCGGAAGATAAACATGCAGCAGACATGCCAGAGTGACCACGCACAAAACATGTCGGTAAAAGCAGGAAACACATCGGAAAATAAAACATGCCGGAGCGACCATCAAACATGCTGGAACATAACAGGCGCAAACAGGCCAGTAGAACAAACGATGCGAAGACGAAAACAGGTCGGAAAAGACAACATGCCGGCACGACCATAAGACAGACAGGCCGGCACATAACATGCGTAAACAGGCTAGAAATCCCAGGCGCCAAATCCCGGCCCAAGGGCGCCACCCAGTACCATAAGTGGCACGCCTGCCACGCAAAACGACAGTAGATGTGAGTTTGTGCCACGCCTGCCACGTGAAACGAAGGTGGATGTCAGGTTGTGCCACGCCTGCCACGCAAAGTGGCGCGGTGCCCCGGCGCCAAATCCCGGCCCAAGGGCGCCACCCAGTACCATAAGTGGCACGCCTGCCACGCAAAACGACGTTAGATGTGAGTTTGTGCCACGCCTGCCACGTGAAACGAAGGTGGATGTCAGATTGTGCCACGCCTGCCACGCAAAGTGGCGCGGCGCCCCGGCGCCAAATCCCGGCCCAAGGGCGCCACCCAGTACCATAAGTGGCACGCCTGCCACGCAAAACGACAGTAGATGTGAGTTTGTGCCACGCCTGCCACGTGAAACGAAGGTGGATGTCAGGTTGTGCCACGCCTGCCACGCAAAGTGGCGCGGCGCCCCGGCGCCAAATCCCGGCCCAAGGGCGCCACCCAGTACCATAAGTGGCACGCCTGCCACGCAAAACGACGGTAGATGTGAGATTGTGCCACGCCTGCCACGTGAAACGAAGGTGGATGTCAGATTGTGCCACACCTGCCACGCAAAGTGGCGCGGCGCCCCGGCGCCAAATCCCGGCCCAAGGGCGCCACCCAGTACCATCAGTGGCACGCCTGCCACGCGAAACGAAGGTAGATGTGAGTTTGTGCCACGCCTGCCACGTGAAACGAAGGTGGATGTCAGGTTGTGCCACGCCTGCCACGCAAAGTGCCGCGGCGTCACAGGCGCCCAAGCCAGTCCAAGCGCGCCACCCAGTGCCATCTGTCCCACGCCTGCCACGCAAAACGACGGTGGATGTGAGTTTGTGCCACGCCTGCCACGTGAAACGAAGGTGGATGTCACCAAGTGCCACGCCTGCCACGCAAAGTGGCGCGGCGCCCCGGGCGACAAATCCGGACCAAGCGCGCCACCCAGTGCCATCTGTCCCACGCCTGCCACGCAAAACGAAGGTGGATGTCAGGTTGTGCCACGCCTGCCACGTGAAACGAAGGTGGATGTCAGGTTGTGCCACGCCTGCCACGCAAAGTGGCGCGGCGCCCCGGCGCCAAATCCCGGCCCAAGGGCGTCACCCAGTACCATAAGTGGCACGCCTGCCACGCAAAACGACGGTAGATGTGAGATTGTGCCACGCCTGCCACGTGAAACGAAGGTGGATGTCAGATTGTGCCACGCCTGCCACGCAAAGTGGCGCGGCGCCCCGGCGCCAAATCGCGGCCCAAGGGCGCCACCCAGTACCATAAGTGGCACGCCTGCCACGCAAAACGACGGTAGATGTGAGTTTGTGCCACGCCTGCCACGTGAAACGAAGGTGGATGTCAGGTTGTGCCACGCCTGCCACGCAAAGTGCCGCGGCGTCACAGGCGCCCAAGCCAGTCCAAGCGCGCCATCCAGTGCCATGAGTGCCACGCCTGCCACGCAAAACGACGGTAGATGTGAGTTAGTGCCCCAAGCGCGCCACACAGTACCATGAGTGCCACGCCTGCCACGCAAAACGACGGTGGATGCGAGTTTTGTGCCACGCCTGCCACGTAAAACAAAGGTGGATGTCACCAAGTGCCATGCCTGCCACGGATGTCACCAAGTGTGTTTTTGTGTGTGTGTGTTGTGTGTGTGTGTTGTGTGTGTTGTTGTGTGTGTGTGAATGTCACCAAGTGTCTTTTGCGCGTGTGTGTGTGTGTTGTTGTGTTGTTGTGTGTGTGTTGTTGTGTGTTGTGTCTGTTGGTGTGTGTGTGTGTGCGTGTTGTGTGTGTGTTGTTGTGTGTTGTGTCTGTTGGTGTGTGTGTGTGTGCGTGTGTGTTGTGTGTGTGTTGTGGTGACAAAGTGTATGTTGATAAAGCGTGTGTGGACAAAGTGTTTGTGGACAAAGTGTTTGTGGACAAAGTGTTTGTGGACAAAGTGTGTGGTGACAAAGTGTGTGTGGACAAAGAGTGTATGTTGATAAAGCGTGTGTGGACAAAGTGTGTGGTGACAAAGTGTGTGTGGACAAAGTGTTTTGGACAAAGTGTTTGTTGATAAAGTGTGTGTGGACAAAGTGTGGAGGAGGGCGGAGGAGGAGAAGGCGGAGGAGGAGCCCGGGATACAGAATCAAAAACAAGAACCCCACACAAAGATGTGGGGAAAAAATAGAGTGAATATAGGGAAAATGTGGATTTTAACCATGAACCTGTGGAAAAATCCTAGGAAAATATAGGAAAAATGGGGGAATATAGTGGAAAATCATCTATTTTAATGATGGGAATCGTAAGGACTACCCTCTGGGTGGTAAACTAACAGTTTGCTATGGAAAGATCCACTATTTTTATAGGTAAATCATCTAGAAATGGTGCATTTTCCATAGCTATGTCAGTTTACTGCAGGGTAATTAATTCTCAGACACACCCAGATATCATTGTTATCATTGTTTGTGAGTTATATAGCCCATTCTTTTTTTTCAATGGTGATATCACCATTCTCTAGTTGCCCTAAATTCCCATGATATTCCCATCATATCCCACAAAATATTCACATGATACTCTGGATGGAAGAAATCCTGCACCAGTTGGTGTATGGTTTATATTCATTGCAATCCCATTATTTACAGCGTGTTATACTTCGCAATAGATATCTTATACACCAACTTATTGTTTGATAACTTATAAAATCCAAACTTTACTATAATGGGAATTGTTTAACTTATATACTTTGGTAAATAATTGGATAATCCCAACTTTTTGTTTGATGACTTATATGTCATATCCCATAAAATATTCACATGATATCACCAATATTTTCCCATTATCCCCATGATATTACCAGTGTTTCATATTTACCTAACGGATATCCCAACTGCTGCAGGATTTATTCCATCCACATTATGGATATTGATATGATCATACTATCCCTATTGAATATCAGACATGTGAAATATCCATTTGATCCCTATTGTATATCCATATTACCATGTTATCCCTATTGAATATCAATATTACACCCAGAAAAAAAATAGTGATATACAAGTATCAAATATTTATATACAAGTATTAACAATTATTATCCACATATTATGTAATATCCATTTGATAGCAATTGTATATCCATAATATTACAATATTTCTGATATTGATATCAATATCTTTCATATTTATGACTTATTACCCCTAGCTATTATCCCTATTGCATATCAGAAATATATTGTAAGTCATAAATATGAAATATCCATTTGATATCACCATAGGCATCCTCCCCCCCAAACCCTCCCCCCTTTAAGATAACCCTGAAATTAGAACCAATCGCATGTGGGAAATAATTAAGGCCTTAATAAGGCCTTATTTTGTTTTTCCAAATTAAGCCCAATATAAGGGGTAATCGACAAAGGATGCAAAAAAAATAACCCTGAATTAGACTTATTTTTTACGTTAGTTTTGAAGGATGTTGTCTTGCTGCGACGGCTAATGCTCAGACAAACGCATGACACCAGAGACACCAGTGGAAAGCCAAAAAGCGAATACAACAGCAATGGAAAAAGAAGAACAACACCACATCATATTTGCTGTTGTTCAATTCATTCCATGTGAGTTTTTCTTGTTTTAGTCCGATTGGACAGCGCTGGGGGCCATGGATGAACCTTAAAGATGCACCAAATCAGTCATTTTTTGGGGCCCAAATTCACAAACACGTTCTCCAGGGATCAGCATTGATGGGGTCTATGAAATAACCCGTTTGAAAAGAAGATTTTGAATGTAGCCAAAACCATGGTTTTTGACCAAGACTTTAGATTTCCGAAAAACATAAGGTCAAAATGAGGACTAATCGATGAAAAAGACTATGTGTTTGATGGTTTTTGGCTAAACCCTGAAGATTCCTTCAAAAACAACGTCAAAATAAGGTGACGATAGCTGCAAAAAATATAAAAAATGTTTTGAGCCCGTTTTCTGTGGAAACAGCATCAAAACCAATAGTAAAATTGTGAAAAACATGCTAAAAACGATTGTTGTTTACCAACTGCCAGATTTCCAAAAATAACTTCAAAATAAGGATAAGGTCAAATTAAGGACTAATCGATGAAAAACCATGTGATTTTGATTGTTTTTGGCTAAATCATGAAGATTCCCTCAAACAACGTCAAAATAAGGTGAAAATAGCTGCAAAACATGGCAGAAACCATGGTTTTGAGCCAGCTGTTTGTAAAGACACCACCAACCTTATAATATAATGAAACTAGCTGCAAAACATTGCAAAAACCATGGTTTTTGAGCCCGTTTTCTGTGGAAACAGCATCAAAATCAATGGTAAAATTGTGAAAAATATGGCAAAAACCATGGTTTTTTACAAACTCACAGATTTCCAAAAATAACATCAAAATAAGGTTAAATTAAGGTCAAAATAAGGTCGAAATAAGGACTAATCGATGAAAAAACCATGTATTTTTGATTGTTTTTGGCTAAATCATGAAAATTCTTTCAAATCAACGTCAAAATAAGGTGAAAATAGCTGCAAAACATTGCAAAAACCATGGTTTTGAGCCCGTTTTCTGTGGAAACAGCACCAAAATCAATGGTAAAATGGTGAAAAGCATGGTTAAAACCCTGGTTCTTCAAAACAATGAATCGGATTCCGTACCAGTTTTCCAGCAATTAAATCCACTGACTCTGTTTATTTTCAGCTGCTCGGGGCTGCCCATCTCGGGAAACCATTTCTTTTCACAACAATTTTCTAATTGGGCCTCGAAGACACCAAGAGCATACGGTTCGTATTGTCTCTTGTATTCCCACTCTGAATCATCAAGAAAATGGCCCCAAGAAATACCATTGAATCAGACATGATTATATCTTATGTTGGCCTTATTTATTTGAGGTGATGGTTTCTGTTTTGGGGTTGTTTTCTAGGGGGGGTGGTTCGGGGGGTTGATTGGGCCCTATGAAGATACCTATTGTATATCCATATTACCGTATTATTCCTATTGTGACTGTGGCATGACGTGACTGCTGCTTGTCTGTTTCCGTTTCCGAGTCAGGACCACATGAAGTCTGTGGGTGGCGTGATCTACGCGGATCTCTTCACTGAGGCTGCGGGTTTTGCAAAAGCCAGACTGGAGCCATGAAAAATAGCCTGGTTAATTGATTGCTACAGGGGATTGCTATAGGGATACTATAAATATAAGTACCATTCCTTTAAATATAGTGAATATAGTGGAAAATGGGGGGAATACAGTGGAGAATCATCTATAAATGATGGGAATCATAATGACTACCCTCTGGTTATGTCAAAATAGCTATTGAGAATGGACCATAGAAATAGTTGATTTAGCTATTAAAGATGGTGATTTTCCAGTTCGCAAACTGTTAGTTTACCGGAGGGTAATTGATTGCTACAGGGGGATGATACTACCTGGTTAATTGGGGATTCTGATAACATCTGATAACCCATAGCAGGGAAACCTATCAACCAACTAGTATAATGAGATGGGATAGGGGTATTTTTAATGGCTCATTTCGCTTCACATCAACATAGCTGGGATCTACGGATGTTCATAGCCAAATATATCTAGTTATTATATGGTATTATCTAAAAAACGTACTTATATTATATTATATATATTTGGCTAATGGTAATATATGTCTATATATGGCTAATGGTATTTATATATAGGTAGTGATCCATAGCCAGAGACACATAGACACTAGACACATAGATAAATACATGTCAATATGATATAAATACATTTATGAGATAGATACATAAAATAGAACAACATATATACATGTATATATAGCTATATATATACATATATGTCCTCCCGGTGATTTCAATAGTTCACGTTGAAGATTCACCCATGGATGGTATGGTATAACTTTACCACTGCTCAAACGGAGACTCAGCCAATGACATGTCTTATCAAATATTCCAGTCATTGGTTGAATTCCATTTCGATCGTCGGGTATGTTTATGAGGGTGTCACATATCATACACGCTGAATTTCATCATGTGGAAGAAACCCGATTACCCTCTGGTGAACTAACATAGCAATGGAAAATCACCATTTTTAATGGGAAAATCCACTTTAAATGGTCATTTTCAATTGCTATGTTAGTTCACCAGAGGGTACTGGGGGTCATTTTACTAACAACATCCCAAATGGAGGTACAAATTTCATAAACCTCAAACTTGGGGATGGTTCATGGCCTGCATTTTGTGCACTTACAAATGCACTTCCGTTGCAACAGGAGTTCACATGGAGTTCACGAAGAAATGTTTTTTTTGTGTATATCTATAGTGTGGCCTACATGTATCCGTATGTAGTCCATCATTTAGCGGTCAGCCATGGTCAGCCTACATATGTTGACATGGGATGCAACGTGAGTAGCCGGATCTTCTCGAAAGAACAATAGCAGCCGAAGTAGTAGATCACCGTAGAATAACATTTGTCGCCAATGGACAACTTAAGTGATTAGTACAGTATCAAATCAAAAAACACTGAACCAATAGGCCTCAAAATTCTAGCATATCAACATCTACGCACCATAAAACCATATAAAACCGTTCTGCAAAGTGCTATAGCTGCTATTCAGAATGGCAGTTTCTATGTCTCTGAGTCGCGAACTAGCCTTCTGTTCGATCACCTTGTCGGGTCGACTCTGCTTGGCGATGGGCACGGGTCACCGGTCAAGTTGCGTTTTTGTTTAATCATTTTTGTTGCGAAATAAAGATCCATTAACAAGTTATTTGAAAATTCAGGGATGGGTTTGATTCATAGCCATGTGCTGGACCATTTTGGGATTCAGGAGTCTGTCATTTGTCCCATAGCCAATGGTCATCAACAATCCCTTCCAAAAGGTGAACTCTCCGCATACGAGCCCGTACTAAAATGTACTAAACTAGGGTTTCGATTTCGATTAGGGTGTAGTTTCATATTTTGGAGCCGGTTTGGTATCAAGATTTCAACACATTCATGGCCAAAAAAAATCACCCAGCTACATAAACTCTAGAATGGGATGGTATCGAAAAACCATGAAGAAACCAATGCAGTACCTTCTGATTATTTCACGGTTAACATAGCGAACTGGGAAATCACAATTTTATAGCGCAGGTAAATAAACAAGCATGTTTATCATCTATTTCTATGAACCATGTCCATAGCTATGTTAAAGGACCAGAGGGCAATTCACGAAAAACTCTCATCTCCTATCCTGGATGATGGCAAAATTTGCAGGGGTATACCCCGATATTTCATGATAAAAATCATAGTTTATATATGATATACAGTCATTGATCAGCCAAATGTCGAACTTTTGATGGTTAAATCATCTTAAACCACAATTTGTCATGGTTAAAACCACCATTTTTCATGGTAAAGCGACCTTTTTTCATGGTAAAACCACGATTTTTCATGGTAAAACCATCATGTTTGATGTTTTTGTTGCCCGCCACGCCATTTTTTTGCACCTTCGACTTGGCCAGGGCGGTCGTTCCAAGGGTTGTGGCTTGGTGTCCTTTAAGAGTCGGGAAGAAGCGAAGCGTGCGGCCGGGGCGCCCGTGGCGAACTCGTCGCGTTTTGAAACAGGAGGTTCCATTGAGTTAATGATGGTTAATGGTGGTTGATGATGCTTAATGGTTCCATTGATTGATAAATGATTTAAGCATCATTAAGCATCATTAACATTAACCATCATTAACCATCATGAACCACCATTAACCATCATTTTCCCATGGTTTTCCCATCATTCACCATCATTTATATCCGATTTTAATATGGATTTTTTTCGCGGGTTTCCCGGAGGATACACCACATATGATTTCCATGATATTTCCACCATATTATTCCATTTCTAGATGATTTTCCACTACCCTCTGGTAAACGTTTACATAACGAACTGGAAAGATCCACCATTTTATAGCTGGATAACTCATATTTCTACGGCCATTTTCAATAGCTTTTTGTATCTTTACCAGAGGGTAACCATTATATTAATCAAAGGAACATAGTTCACCATCTTTTCCCATTTATCAAGTTGACTATCTGGTATGAATTGTTAAATTATACGGAATTTGAAGAAGTTTTGATATGTAATCAAAAAAGGGTTGAACTGATGGTTGGTGCAAGTTGGTGCATGTGTTCTTTCGGGGTGTATGGCATCAACTAACATGAGCCCATCACGGCCATTTGGTGTCGATCCCAATCCTTGGTGACCAGAAATGTGATGGCCCAACACGGGGAGCCCGGAGCCAAAGAAACGCACGACTTGGTCGACACAACGCCATTTGAATTCTGGAATTTGCTGAGAAATCCTCGAATTTCTTTGAACTCTGAATTCAAGAGATGGCTTTTTTTGGACAAAAGAAACCACCTAGCCTTTGGTAATCAAACCTGGCAATGGTACCCCATTTGTAGATGATGTTCCCATTAAACCTTCCATTTATAGATTATTTTCCAGCTACATAGCCATCCATGTGTTCTCTTAAGTTGTTTCATGTTTTCCGTGGCTTATCCAGTCAAAGAATCTCTGGTTTTCCAATGTTTTCCATATGGTTTTCCTTAAACAAGACATGTTTTGCCCACGTTTTCAATGGTTTATCCAAAAAAACATAAGGTGTTTCCATAGTTTTCTTCCAAAAAACATGTTTTTCCATGTTTTTTCCATGTTTTCCCTACATTTTCCCAGGGATTTTCGCCTTCAAAGCAGCTCCCTCCAACTTGCGCCTTGCGGTCTCGGCTTGAGGTCATCGAGCTCCACGATTCGGACCTGGGTGGACGGAAGATCATTGTGCGCGAGGCGAGGATTGGGGTGTGGTCATTGATTCTATTGACATCCATGTATTTATAGATGCGTTATTAATAGGGATTTATATATAACCATTATAAATGGTATATCATATCTGGTTGGTGGTTTCAAACATTTATTTATAGATGATTTATAGATGATTTCCCCAGTAACTAATTATAGATTATCATCAATGGTCTTTGGTACATGGCAGTCTGGTTGGTGTAGATGATTTATAGATGATTTATAGACTATAGGATAATGATGGTTAATAATGGTTAATAATGGTTAATAATGGTTAATAATAATAATCATGGTTAATAATTACTTATAGTTAGATGGTATTGCTGCAACTCTATCTGGTTGGTGAAATGTATGGGATAGTGATGGTTAATGATGGTTAAGAATGGTTAATAATCACTGGTTTATAGATGATTTATAGATGATTTATACACTACCTATCATCATCCCATGATATTTCCATTACTAGTAGATAGATCGATAAGTACACTGGTTGGTGGTTTCAAACATTTGGATTATTTTCCATAAAAGATGGGATAATCCTTCCCATTGACTAATATTTATAGATGATTTTCCCCAATAACTAATTATAGATGATTTATAGATGATTCCCTTCATTTATGGATTATTTGTATATATGTAGGATGATATATATATATGACCCAAAAATCCTACTTGTTGTGGATTGTTTTGGGCCATATGGTATATTATCCCATTTATCCCATATATGTGGAGGTTTCCATAGTCATGGAGGTCCCCCAATAGCCGCATGGTTTGTAATGGTTAAGTAACCATCTATAAATGGACATATTGTTCATTCATTCACCTCTGGTTATATGTGGCCATGGGTATACCTCTGGTTATATCAAAAAATATCGTGAATATAGGGAACATGGGGTGAATATAGTGGAACATCATCTATAAATGATGGGAATCATAAGGACTACCCTCTGGTAAACGTCTACATAGCGAACTGGAAAGATCCACCATTTTTAAAAGGTAAATCACCATGTTCAATAGCTATGTTAAATTACCAGAGGGTATGTCATGAATATATATGCTGCCTTGGAAAATCAGCATGATCAATGGGTTAAATAATTCTATAAATGGACATATTGTTCATTGATTCTATGTTCATTGGTTCTATTGTTCATTGATTCATCTATAAATATGAGATATGTAATGTAACATGATATGATATGTATGTTCAAGGGATAAAATTGATGTACAAAAAACACTATATGTACATTGTAATGTACACCAATTGATGATGTTTTTTCTGTACATGTATCATTTTATTGTGTATGTATATATATGGTATGATATGGAGTATGATATGATATGATGTGGGATAAACATGATGTACGAAAAATACATAAGTTGTATTGATCGAACATGACCATGATGTGATTTGATGATATGATTTTATGCACATCTACTATACATATATATTATGATATGATATGATATAATGTGATATGATATGATGTGATATACTGTGATTTGATAAATTATGACTTATATAATGGAGTTCTATGGTTTAACGGGATTATATATATATACATATGGCAATGAACTATAGTGACCTCATTGATTTGTACTAACCTCAATTTGATGTGTATATATATATATGCATGGTCACGCCCCCCCCATGATCTACCTTCAATGTCCTCTTCTATGATCCACCTTCAGTCTTAGATACACGGATCCAAGATTCAAGATGTCAGCATGTACAATGAATTAATAATTCCAAGGAAACATAGTGATTTTAATGGGAGATTTCATGGCATTTAATATGGTTCGATGGGATTATGTGTGATCTGGGAATACAATAAGATATTAATATGGAATGTGCATGTATCTACTGTATATATACATATATATATATTACATATATGAAATGATTTAATCTATAGCATCCCAAATATATATATAGAAAAGCACGTTTCCACTATTTTGGTAGTATTTGACTTTTAATAGTATGTGCATATCATGTTGGAATTACTTTTATCCAGCCAGATGTGTTAACCATGTGCCATGGTCAAAAAGATGTGGGTTTTTTCCATGAAAGGGGATGGTCTTAAAATCATAGGGAATCGCTAGCCATGGTGGGTTTTGATCATACGAAGTGTACAATGCTTTGACCATGGCAAATATTACCCTCTGGTTATGACTAACATAGCCATGGTATAGATGGCCCATAGAAATAGATGGTTTACCTATTCAAAATGGTGATTTTCCATGGCTATGTTAGTCATAACCAGATGATATGTATATTGATATGAATCTAGTATTCATCAGAAAGATAGGGAAAAACAAACAGTTTGCCAGTTTTACCGTTTTACCCTTCCATCTTGTTCGGTGATATTATGTGTATTACATGGAATGGGTGAACACCTACTTGGTTCTATGATCCCAGGAATTGTAAGTGGGTGGTAACCGATCTTCCTTATATGACTGGTTATGGTATGCTTACAAGGTCCTTATGGGGTGCAAATCCAAGTATGCCTAAGTATGATGCCATTTTTGTTTGGGCAGATGAGCATCCATTTAGCACCAGGAATTCGTTCCGATGTGGAACTTTTTGGAAAATCAACATTCTTTTGTGTTTTTTATGATGGAGAATCTGAACAGAGAAAACATGAACTTCATTTATAAGAAATAAATCTTAGGCTTTTGACCACTTTGATTTTTGGCAAGGAACCATAAAACCGTATGTTTTTGTTTCGGGCTTCTAAGCCCCAACTAGCAGAGTTCAAATTTCCAGGGAATTTGGTTTGAATTTGCTAGTCCTCAAAAAGCAATCCTCAGATGCAGAAAACTCTGAAACCGTCTGAAATCCAGATAGATGCAGAGAAGAACAGACATTTTCCAAAAAATAGTGCAAAATAGTGTACCTTTGCATAGCCGGGGCGTGGCTATGCGTAAAACATCTATATACCAGGATTTTAAAAAAACGATTGCCATGGAAAAACCACGATTTTTAGGAGGGCTTTTTGCTCTATAAATGGACCATGTTCCATTCTGTTAAATTTCCAGAGGGCAAACACAATTTCGAAATGAGTTGCTTGGATTTACCACAACATATGATATGAACATGCCCATCATACTTGGCGGACCCAGTTAAATGAATGAATCTGGTTAGTACAGTAAGTCCCAGAAAAAGTCCCCGATTGCAGTATCCCATTTATAACCAGCTTATAATCCAACAAACACTGAGCAGTTACTAAATTTCTAGATCAGCTGTTAATATAGTTTTAACCATAGTTATAACCATAGTTATTGATGGCTATTAAACCATAGTAGTTGATGATTCTCCAACTCAAGGACCTTAGTTATTACTGGACATAAAAATCACTAAACAAATGGATATTATCTATAGTGAGTTATATAAACATATGGAACTATATTATCTATGGATGCTATAACATATTGAATTACTGGATATTAATAGATATTACCCTCTGGTTATGTCAAACATAGCTATTGAAAATGACCATAGAAATAGTGGATTTTCCCATTAAAAATGGTGATTTTCCATAGTTATGTAAACGTTTACCAGAGGGTAACCAGGCCATTTTCCTATGGTTTTCCTATGGTTTTCCTATGGTTTTCCTATGTAAACAGGACGTTTATAGCATCTATAAATGGCTCCAAAAATCGTCTCAGATCCATAAGAGTTTCGACGAATTTTTTTTTGCATCAACTCAGGGGGCCTGAGAGAAGGGGGGACCTTTTGAATATCCAAGAACTCGGGAAGACATGGATCGGAATATGTATATATATATGAATATATATATATTTATTCATATAATATTCATATATATATAATATATTCATATTCATATTCATATATATATATATATATTCATATCTATCAATATATATATATATATACACAATGATAATATGGATAAGATTGAACATTATACAGTTAGTATTGGTTATATATGGTCAGTTCCATTCCAGGACCGTGTAGACCAACTTGAGGGACAAGCCAAGGACGCTGAAATGCGCTGGTTAGGGTAGAAAGGGTCAAGATGAATTATGGTTCACTAATGTTTTAATGGGATTTAATGGGATTTATATGGGATTAAATGGGATTAACTCATGATTTAATGGGATTTAATGGGATTTATATGGGATTAAATGGGATTAACTCATGATTTAATGGGATTTAATGGGATTTATATGGGATTAAATGGGATTAACTAATGATTTAATGGGATTTAATGGGATTTATATGGGATTTAATCGGATTTACTAATAACTTAATGGAATTTAATGGAATTCAATGAGATTAACTGTTGATTTAGTGGGATTTAATGGGATTGACTGATGATTTAATGGGTTTTAATGGGATAACTTACGAGGAATTGGGACTTCATGGGATTTATTATGATTATTACCGATTACCCTCTGGTAAATTTCACACAGACCTTGAAAATCACCAATTTTGAGTGAAAACAAATCTTCCAACCCCGATGACTGCCAGGATCTATGTTGATTTACTGGAGGGTAACCAATGATTTAATGGGATTGACTAATGATTAAATGGGATTTAATGGGATTTCTATGATTTAATGGGGCTGAATGAGATCTACCTCTCGTTATTTAACATTGCTATGGAAAATTATGGAAACATGTTTATTTACCTATTAAAATGGTGATTATCCGTAGATTAAATCCCCAGAGGGTCCCCAACAATGCGTCTATTTTTTTATTCACATATGGGGGTTTCCATCGGGGGTACCCCTATGTATGGATTGTTCATAATGGAAAACATATAAATGGATGATTTAGGGTACCCCCGTTTCAGGCAACCCCAATATGTTGTAAGAGTTGGTTATACGTATATTTTCTCCAGAGTTAATTTGGGGGTCGTAACAATGTTTGATGTTTTAAGTACAAGTGTCAAAATTGGGATTTGAACCAACAAACATAGGGGGTCTTCACCTTCAGCGATGAGGACATACAAAGCCCAAAAGTGCTTTGACGATGGTTCAAAAGTGCAGTTTCGCCAGGAAAAATGTGAAGATGAGTACGGTTATGTACTCACAGTTTTGCAAACTGTGCAGCAGTTTTGCAAACTGCAAAGTGCCAT
>CAMXCT020001939.1:82500-85153 GCA_947184155.2 Cladocopium goreaui
GAACTCCATGATTTTTCAGAGGGGTAGGGCTCAACCACCAACCAGCTAAGTAACTAAGTATGATAATCAATGGGTTCAATGGGATTTTGCACCATATTAAACCATACTAACCATATATAGGGTAGGTTGAAACCACCAACCAGTCACTGTGTTGATAGATGACATCCCATGACCATTCAGCCGAGCGGACTTTGAAAATCTGTCGACACAGCTTTTGGGGTCCCTGATTTCAGATGCTGAAATCAGCATCCAGCATCAAGCTTTACCCTCTGGTAAACTAACATAGCTATGGAAAGATCCACCATTTTCAATGGGAAAATCAACTATAAATTGCCATGGCTTCAATAGCTTTTTGTATGTTTACCGGAGGGTAACCATGGTTTAACCAACGTTAACCAACCTGGGGGTATCAATGTAAGCCAAAATGTTCAATGGAGATTCTTGCAAATGTTCAAATTTAACAAAACCCAACGAGCGACACAACAGAACTACGTAAAACAACGTAAGTTGTCTTCGTTTGAAGCAATGTTGTGTGACGTGACAACGGTGGAAAAAGGGGCCGATAAATTTTGGGAAGGACACAACTGTTGCTGGATGTTGGTAGTTGGTGTTTGAAGAGTCAAGTGGTATACCATTTGATACCATTGGGGATCAACTGGATCATCACAACTGCCTGTTTTCATAAAACTCTTCATCACAACTGGTGGTGTTGTATAGCATTAAAACCATGACGGATCCAAACGGTGCTGGTATATTCATGCTAACATTGATTGGGGGTATGATAGGATCCATGGCACACCATTTTTCTAGCAGCACCGTTAGGATCCGTCATGGGTTTGAAAAACCACAGGGGGGATCCCCAATGGTACCCTCTGGTAAACGTTAACCGTTTACATAACTATGGAAAATCACAATTTTTAATGGGAAAATCCACTATAAATGGCCATTTTCAATAGCTATGTTAGTCATAACCAGAGGGTATTGTTCATTTCTGGGTTGAAATCACCAGTTGCTGGAGGATGAATCCAGAGATGACCGACCGTGGTTGGTTGGTTGGTTGAAAAAAATCGGAGGACGTGTTGGGAGGATCGATCAATGGGAGGTCTCCAGGATCTTAAAATGGAGATACGTAAACGTACCATATTGTTGGCCATATTTTGTGGGGAGATTCCCTGAAATTAAGGCCTTATATAGGCCTGAAAGAATATGGTAGGTACCTCCAATTTAGGATCCTGGAATGGCCATTGAATCGATGGCGGAAAGAATCCGTCATCCCAATTTTTCGAACATAGTGAGTTCCTAGTTTATCAAGGATTCTCTACGCTGTCAGCCGTGGACTAATAAACTCTGGTTGATGAAAGATCGCGGGGTTTTCACATACCCTCTGGTAATTTAACATAGATATTGAAAATATCCCATAGAAATAGTTGATTTACCTATTCAAAATGGTGGATCTTTCCATAGTGTTGTAGAAACCAGAGGGTAGTGATAATTTGCTAGTAAAATGATCCCCCTAATGATCAGCCAGAGGGGTTTAGTTTTGTCGGTATTCCAACATTGGATGATTAGTTTTGCTGCATTTTCTCTATCAAAACTGCAATGTGACGGGTATCCCCCATTTCAAACACATCCCATGATTTGTTTATTCATTAGTACTGGTATTATACACTTATACAATGTGAAAAATACTATACTATAATTATTCACCATTTTTTGCATGAATTGCATGTCCATATTCCATGTATGTTTCTTTCCATATACTATATTATTCACTACCCTCTGGTTATTTGACATAGCCATGGTATAGATGGCCCATAGAAATAGATGGTTTACCGTTCTTAAAACCTCCATTTATGGTTGGGATTTTCCATGGCTATGTGAGTCATAACCAGATGGTTATGTTTTGTAGATCCTATTAAACCACCATAAAATCCCATGGAAAACCACCATTAAATGCCATATATTATTCTCTATACTAAAATGTTCCATTTTCTTAATCTCCAGCACTGCTATCCAGAGCAGCTGTCAGGTTATGGCATTGTGGAGTTCGCAACGGCGGCAGAGGCATGGGCCCCTGGGGGGCCCGGTTTAGGGCCCGGTTTAGGCAAGACATGGGCTGCATGGACATATTGTTATGTTGCAAATGAAGATCCAACAAAAAAAAAAACCTGGAAAAACTAGATCGAGTTACTGTAAAATTGTCATTGGTTTATTTGGTTTTTGGATGTTTTTGGGATATCGCTGCAAATATACTACATGTAAAAAAACAGCCACATTAGTTGGGCAAATGAAGGTTTGAACCAGACATAGTTTTCCCATGGTTGTTCCATAGTTTTCCCACCGATGTTCTCAGGCATCAGTGCCGGGCCCAGGCACAAGCCGCAGTGGAGACACTCACAGGTCAAGAGTTGCGAGGACGGGCGCGGAAAGCGGAATCCGGGGAGCTTTGGAAGCCTGTTCAAGGTCGTGCTACCGGGCTTAAATCATCAAAATATGATAAAGTATGAATATATAATAATAATAGCAATAATAATGATTAATAATAACAATAATTATATATATATATGAATGATATGATATGATTGGGATATAAAATTGGAATATCATTGGGAGAAATTCCAATCATACTTAGAACATATTCAACATACTTAGA
>CAMXCT020001939.1:85253-123154 GCA_947184155.2 Cladocopium goreaui
TTTTGGGCGGTTTTTTTAACAAACCTGAATCGGTGCTATTTCAAAGAAAAGATTTCAGGATGTCATGGAATTTTCTGGTTGAGGTGGTGGTGCCGGCACTGCTCGCGCCGCTCGTCCTGAGCAACTTGGTGATCGATTGTGGGGGGCGCGGGCGGGTGTGATTTAATAGCCCCGAAGGGATATTTTTTGGGGGGATAAAATCCAAAGTTACGGATGTGGATACGGGAATGTCTGGCCAGCATGCCCGTCGCTGCACCGTAACTTTGAAGGGGGAGATCACCCGTTGCATCTTTGGGTCCCTGTATCCCCTCGGATGCGATGGGTGATCACGGGGCACGCCGGTGAGCCTCGTCGTGTGCCCTGGGACCCTTTCTCTCTTGAGAAAGGGTGCTGAGATCTCACCATTCAGTCGGTACTGTTGGATTGTGGCTGTTGTTGCGTATTAAATCAAATTTCGTGTTCATAAGTTCCTGGTTGCTTACGGATGATTTTTTAATGTCAAGCAGTCTAGCAATTGGTGTGATATTAGACTATCATGACACTTTGTGTTGTTTCGTCATCTGGCTTGATATATTCTACTGCGCTGCTGAATCGATTTTATAGCTTCAAAACTGTCATTTTTTGTCGGTAATATGATGCCATTTTATATAGTATTGTGGCTCTTACCTATTGTTTTGCAAGGTTGCGAATTTGCACCTCGTTTAAAAGGTCTTATGCGTAGTAGGCGAGGAAGAATCCATAAATCAAAGTTGCGTCGGGATCGAAAATGGTTGCGGTTGGGATGTATTTGCGAGAGAAGGCTCCATCGTACCGTCATTCAAAATGCATTGTTTTGGCATGTTTTGGCAGTTTGATTGTGCGAAAGTTGCGGGGCGAGTGCATGCACAGTATAGTTTGGAATTCAATTCAAAGCAAACTTGATTTGTGCATAAGTATTCCCAAAAAGAATGGGCGTGCCTTCGGAAGATAGTTCGGACACTTCGGAGCTTGTTGTTTTTGTTTGTAGTTTCTTGTAGAGTATAGGCCGCGGTGAAACCCATTATATCATATCTGTCTTAATTACCAGCTAGGCGGCAACTAGTTTCTGGACATTTCCGTGTTTATTCATTAGCTTTGAGATGCAAGCAATACAAAACGAGCCTACTAAGACCACGCATTTGGGGAAACGTATTCACGTAATTAATTAAAACTGTTTAAATATAAATAAATATAAATATATATATATACATGTGTGTATCTAAAATTAATTTTAGGACACGTTCAAAGATTTTCAAGCTTCTGACCCTCTACCTGGGGAAACCAAAAATAGCTTAACGGCGACGAGATTTGGGTGCAACCAGGCGTGCATGGAACCAAATGAGGGCCAATGTATATATGTTAGATGAAACTATTCAGATTTAGTGTCAAAACCAGGTAGGGTGTCAGATGGCATGATACATAGCATAGTAGAATATACGTCAGATGGAATTCTAGATAAGATTTCAATGGCAGGTGTGGCACTTGGTGACATCGACGCGCATTTTGCGTGGCAGGCGTGGCGCTTATGGCACTGGGATGGCTCTGGTGGCGTGCTTGTGTCCCGTGGTCGCCGCGGTTGTTTGTGTGGCAGGTGTGACACTTGGCGACGTCGATCTTCATTCTCCGTGGCAGGCGTGGCGCTTGGTGACATCGACCTTCATTCTGCGTGGCAGGTGTGGCCCTTGGCGACATCGACCTTCTTTCTGCGTGGCAGGTGTGGCACGTACGGCACAGGGATGGCTCTGGTGGAGCGCTTATGTCCCGTGGTCGCCGCGGGTGTTTGCGTGGCAGGCGTGGCGCTTGGTGACATCATCGGCCTTCATTCTGCATGGCAGGCCTGGCACTTGGCGACATTGACGTGCATTCTGCGTGGCATGCTTGGCACTTAGAAGGCGCTGGGATGGTTCTGGTGGCGCGCTTGGGTCCCGTGGTCGCCGCGGTTGTTTGTGTGGCAGGTGTGACACTTGGCGACATCGACTTGTACTTTGCATGGCAGGTCTTGTGCATAGACTCCATTAGGCTGAAACACCTTTCATATTCTCAGTTTCCGGGATGCCCATAGATAGGTAGCAGAGTCTACACTTAAAACATCCCTAATTATGTTTCAAATGATATAGACTCGTGATTCGGTTCCTTATCTTAAGGGCTTGTGGATAGATTCCATTTGGCTGAAGCACCTTTCGTATTCTTTGTTTCCAGGATGCCCACAGGTAGGTGGTAGAGTCAACAGATAGAACATGTCAATTTTGTTTTAAGATATCTAGACGCGTGATAAATCGTGTTTCAGCCCCCTATCTTGAGGGCTTATGCAGTAACTCCATTTAGTATTCGACCATGTTTGAGCCCCAAATCATCCAAAATTAAACAATTTTACTATTGAAACCTATGCTTTTTAACTACCCACAGTAGGAAACCTACAAATTAGCAGAGACCTTTCCCATTGCAGCAAAGACTGTTTGGGATATTGTTCCGGAAGAAAAGGCAATGTTTTTCAGCCGCAGTGAGAGGAGAATGTGTTCTAAGTGTGGTGTTCACAATGGTATTTACCAAAGTCACTGGAAATGTTCTAAGTAATTATGTGGTCTGTTTATGTTCTAAGTATGCAAAAATCAATGGAGATGTTCTACGTATATTGTCTTTTTGATGTTCTAAGTGCATACTTAGAAGACTTTCCTATGTTCTAAGTATGTGTTTTTTTATGTCCTAAGTACGAGTTCGGATATGTTGGAAAAATGATGTTCTAAGTGCAAGTCCGTCAGTATATATATATATACATATCATAAATGATATATTATTTATACATATCATAAATGATATATATATATATACATATCATAAATGATATATATATATATATACATATCATAAATGATATATATATATATTATATATATATGATATTATATCACATATATATATATTCATGTACACATAGATTAAATTATATATACACACATGTATGACCAATATTGCCAAGAGATACTTCGCGTTGGCTTCCGACGTTCTGTGCCAAAATTTTCCGTTCCGACCTCGGGAGGACGTTCCATCTTTGTGCGGGAAGACCGAGAGCTCGAGAACTCAATGGCGAAAAACGGGGAAAGCACCCAGAATCAAACGTGGCTGGATTGAAAATCCATAGATGATTTTTTTTCGGATTTTCCATATAAATCCATATAAATATGAAGAAATGCTAGTTAGGATATCATTGGAAATTATAAGAAACTATAGAGTTTTTAATTGGGAAAATCAAGTAAATGAATGGAACAAATCCATTGCCACGTTTTATTACTGGAGGTGCATGGATGACTGGTGCTGCAACCAGTACTGTATGTTTATTGTCCAGTTGAAAACACAAACAACGGATGTAGAATAAACATGGAAAATGAAAATGCCCTCGGAAAAATCAATTCACATGGAATCTGGAATCCACAGCGAAATCATGGAGTTGGAACAACAACTAGGTTGTTTTTTAGTTGCATCGGCACCACTCTATAATTTACATGTTTATGACCAATATATATATATATCATTATATAATATTGTATTCATATTTGCTGAAATCAAACAGTCTATGATTTGTGAAAATTGTAGGATTCTGTCACTATTCATCAACATAGTATGTGACTAAAAAAAACAGCCCCCTCATCTTACCCCCTCATCTTACCCCCTTGAAAACCTGATACCTGACGTGTTCATGTGTCCCTTATTGGGGGTATTGATCACTATAGAGATGGGATTATTGTAAAACATCAATTCTCTTCCTGAAGTGGATATAATTTTGATTTTTGATAGACATTCCCACATTTTTGTGTTTTCTGGTGATCATTTCCATATTTTATCTACCCCAGGAGGACCATTATAAAACACAATTGCCATGCTCCCAGAGGCATCTGTTGAGATGTGCCTTGTCCGGCTGAGGGTTGGGCGTCCACTTCACAGCCAAGATGCAGGGTGGCCCAAGATCAATATGGGCGGTGGTACCCAGCCCATCCATTTACGTGCATACACATGATATCTATTGATATCTCTATTTCATTAATAATTATATATAATTATATATATATATGTTTATGATACTACATTTATATACATACATTAGATATATGGATGTAAATAGATGCTTACATGCATGCTTACAAGATAATCATATATGAATCATATACTATATGGACTCTATGGACACATATAGACATATATATATATAGGATAATGGATGCTCGCAAGCGTAGCAGCCATGGATGTGTCTTACCACCGGCAATGGCCTGCTTTTTCTTCACCAAAACCAGGGAGATGTTGTGTCACGTTTCAGGGAGCGCATGGAAAATTTTGCCAACATGGCTGGAACATCCGGCATTTGCTCCTTCATATGGAAATATATGGTATAGTATATATGGCTGGAAAATTCGGACATGAAAATCCGAAATAATCTTTTTCATACGGCAAAAAAAAGGCTGGAAATACGGCGTGACTTTGGTTCGCAGAAAATCACAGAACATCGTGTCGGGTGCCGAAAGAGATGATCAACTAATGTATCAATTGTGGTTTAAGCAATCAGAAACAGATGTAGTATGCATACTCCCTACATTTCCCCATTCTTCATCGGTTCCAAGAAATTGACATTTTTTAGACGAGACAACTTTCCTTACATTCTCATGGGCATCTTGAAAAAACATCCAAACTCATTTGCAAGTGGTACATTCTAGGAAAATCCCAGGCAGGTGAATGGCTAGTTTCTTTACAGCTAATAAACGAAAAAATGAAGGTGTTTTAATCCAACAACATATGATGAAAAAAGTATCGAATATAGACATTCATACATAAGTACTGTTCTTTGTATTTTTTTGTCACATAGAAATGATGTTTTTTCTGTGATCCATTTACATAGATTCGATCAAATATACTCTAGCCCCATCGGCTCCAGCTCCAGCTCCGAGGCATGGAGAGGTCAGAAGTACTCAGTGCTGCGTGGGAAAAATTCTGGGTGACATAGCAATCATCAGTTATTAAGGGGAAAGGTTTACATTGGTTTTATCACATTACTAGTAGATAGATCGATAAATACACTGGTTGGTGGTTTCAAACATTTTCTATTTTCCATAAATGGGATGTCATCCTTCCCATTGACGAACTCCATCATTTTTCAAGATGGTTATTGCACCACCAAGCAGTATAGGAAGGTGCCTTGAAGCAGTAGGGATACCCTCTGGTTATGACTAACAGTTCGCCATGGTTAAGCCATGGCCCATAGAAATAGATGGGCTATGTTAAATAACCAGATGGTATAATATCCATATTGAAAACACATAAAAGTATAGGATGTTGAAAATATGGGAGCAGAAGTGAACAATGATCATGGCAAAACAGATCCCAAAGGCTGTCCCAAAATGGGTAGCTGTTGTGATCGAAAAGGTTGATCAATTTTCAGACATAAAAACAACATAAAACGACATCAAATGACCATAAGAACAAGGCATCACCCTGTTTAACCCGCTTAGTCACTTTTATATAATCTATGTATATATATAATATATATATAATATATATATAGTAATATAAAATATTTAATATTTAATATTTAATATGCAAAATATACAATGTAATATGCAATATATAATATATAATATTTAATATATAATATTTAATATAAATTATACAATATATAATATAATATGTAATATATAATATATAATGTATAGTATATAATATATAATATATATTATATATAATACATAGTATATAATATATAACATTTAATATATACATAATATATAATATATAGTATATTATATATTATATATAAAATATAATGTATAATAAATAATATGTAATATATAATATATAAAATATATAATAAATAGTATATATAACATATAATATATAATATATACTATTTAATATATAATATATACTACTTAATATAATATATATATTTTTTTCTTATTATTTATAATATATAATATATAATGTATAATATATAATATATTATATATAATGTATATATATAATTTAATATAATATATATATATATAATGTATTTTATACTATATACAATATAATATACAATATAAAATATTTAATTATATATATAATATACAATATATAATATACAATATTGAATATACAATATATAATATATATAATATAATATATAATATTTAATATATAACATATAATATATAATATATACACTATAGAATATATAATATTTCATATAAATTATACAATATTTAATATATAATATACAATATATAATATGTAATATTTAATATATAATATATAATATATAATTTATAATTTATAATATTTAATATACAATATAATATATATAATATTATATATAATATATAATATATAATATATAATATATAATTTGTAATTTATAATATTTAATATACAATATAATATATATAATATATAATATATATAATATATATAATATATATAATATATATAATATAATATATAATATATAATATATAATATATAATATATAATTTGTAATTTATAATATTTAATATACAATATAATATATATAATATATAATATATATAATATATATAATATATATTATATATATATTATATATATAATATATAATATATAATATATAATATATAATATATAATATATATATAATATATAATATATATAATATATATATATAATATATAATCTATATCATATAATATATAAAATATAAGATATATATATATATACTGATTGGTGTTTTGGAACCATGGAATTTTATTTATGTTTCCATATATTCATATATATATATTCGGAATGTCATCATCCCAACCAGCTTTGATTCCAGTGGGAATCCCGGCACTTCCCACTCCCATGGGAGATCTGAAGGTGGCTCCGTGGCTCCGAAAAATGGTGGTTTCAATCCTCCAGGAATCAAAGATAGCAATGGAAAATCATGGGAAAATCATGGGAAAATCATGAGAAAATCATGGAAAATCATGGGAAAATCATGGAAAATCCATGGAGTTATAGATCCTTTGCCTATTAACACCTATTAAAACCACGAATAATGATAGGGAATAATTCCCAGTGCTACGTTTGGGAGTAGAATTCAACCCATCGACGCCAGCATCGTCGATGGGTTGACCAACAAAGATTGGTTTCTAAACTTGGGAGGACTAACAAAGACTAAGCAACTGCTTGGTGACTGGAACATTGCTGAAATGTATGGGATAATGATGGTTAATAATCACTGGTTGGTGGTGACTGGAACCATGGAATTTTGAATGACAACTGACTTGAACAAACCATGATTTTTCAGAGGGGTATGTTTTATTTATTTTTTATTTTTTTAATTTTCCCATTGGTTAATGTGCTTAATCCACCATTTGGGAATCTTTTTTTTTTCTGGCTCTTAAACAAATCCATCTCCAAACGCCTGAGGCTCCTCGTCGAACGCACGAGCCCTCAGGGGAGTGGAGCGAGTGTCGGAGTCACCGCAGGGCAGATCATTTGTGTCTGAAAATGGGAATGGGCCCGATGAAATGTCGCAGTTTTCATATGTTTCTCATGGTCAAAAGAGACTTTTTGAACATCTTTGAACCATGAGATCTGTTTTTTTTTCAGTCCCAATTTGCAGAAAGTTGTTCTGAAGAACATATAGAAAAAAAATCGCCCTGTTCCAGCAGAAGGTGTTCTTGGGGATTTGGCGTTCCAAATGCAAAACACTGACGGTCCGTCGATCTGGAATTTCAAGAAATAAGAGACGAGTAGGAAATGAGTGGATTGAGATCCAAGAATTTTGAGGAAATGATTGGATTAAGATTTTGGATCTTGGATTGAGAATGATACAGATTTTGCAGGGTCTGCAACGTCTGCAACGTAGAGATACACCATCCAAGTAATTTTTCTCCACAGAGCCACAGTATCTTGCTGGGGGACTGTATATCTTACAACCTTTGCTTTCTGAAAAAGAAGGAATGTGATTGCTTTCCAAATCAGCTGGAGGGTCTTGATCATCAAAACACATGAAAACCGAAGTCAAATCGATGTTCGTAAACGAATACATCATATAGATTCATATAGTATCATATATATATATATAATTATATATATAATTATATATATAATTATATATACACTTATTCAACATATTCAACATCTATCGACATCTATCAAAGCCATGCAGAATCTAATACGAAACCACCAAAGCGGGCCGTATCCCACTTTGAAACAGCCGAAAAGCTTCCGGGCAAGCTGTTGCCGCCGAAAAATAGGGGTACGACTATGGCTACGACTATGATGAAGGCGCCGGGCAATAGATGCAAAAGTGAATCCCTATTGATTTGATGATGATTTACTTCTCCATCTATTTGGGGATAGCTATGTAGTGGTTTTGAATGTTGTCATTGGCCGTTCATTGTCTTTGGATGTTGTTGTTTGTCCCATGTTCCTCCATGGCAATTCATGGATGTGTGACAGTCCAGAAAAAACATGTTGGGAACCTGCGTGCCCACTGGAGGCCTTTGCTGGTCCAAATTGCTTTTCTAGAAACACTGGCGTTGGCAGGTTACTGTTGACAGTGAATGCCCATTCCGATACATCACTAGCTGGTTGGTGGTTTGGAACATGTTTTATGACTTTTCATTCAGTTGGGAATGGAATAATCATCCCAACTGACTTTCACTCCATCATTTTTCAGAGGGATTGAAACCATTTTTTCCCCACCAACCAGCGAGTTTTTTTTGGGGGGTCCTATCACACATTCTGTCGCTCCCCCTATCAGCCTGGCAGCCAGGTGGTCAAGGTAACCCCCATTTTTCTTCCCCTTCAATGGCCATCATATGGTCACCATGACGAAAGTGTGGCCGGCCTCCGCAGATTTTTTTGGATCTGCGGAGGCCGGTGGTACACCATGAAATTTCACCGACACCTTCGGGATATTCCACAAATCTAAAAGGGTTGGTGATGGAAAATTTGAGTGCTATGATGAAGTTAGTTGGCTTGTAAACCCATGGTCACCCATTGAGATTTATGCACCGATTCATAAGGATTCCAATGGCAATGCATGGATGAGGGGCCACATTCATCCCATCTAATTTGACCATGGAACATACACTCCATAGCTCACTAATTTTTGATCTGCTGCCTTGGAAAATCAGCATGATCAATAGGTTTTAAATCATTTATAAATTGACCATGTTCCATAGTATAGATGATTTATAGTACCCTCCGGTAAACGTTTACATAACTATGGAAAGATCCACCATGCTATTAATGGGTAAATCCACTATTTCTATGGCCATTTTCAATAGCTATGTTAAATTACCAGAGGTTAGTCCTTATGATTCCCATCATTCCCATCATTTATAGATGATTTTCCACTATAATTATTCACTATAGCAATCAATTATCCAGGCTATTCTTCATGGCTCAAATGGGTTCAATCTTTTTCGTTTGGATGATTCACTATATTTTTCTTGGTTAGTTTACCCAAGGGTGTGGTTCTGGAACCTGGTTCCTTTCGGGCCACCGCAGGTACCACCAAAGTCTTTGTGGGAAACCTGTCGGGGGACCGACTAAACGACGGGGAAACGACGAGTGAGGGGGTAAATTTCATCACGACCTCACGTCGGGACCGAAGCCTGGAATCATGGTTTATGACTTAGGGAAATCATCCCCATGTGAGGCCTTAATTCAGGTTAGTGAAATATGATAATTTACCCAGATAGATAGAAAAGCCGGAAAAGTGGAAATAAAATCATCAAATACATCCAACCACCACCTAGATATCTAGATCACTTCCTGGCCCGAAACACGTGTCGGCATTTTTTTTGTTGGTTGCTATATATAAAGAAAATACCGATTTCCAAAAAACACGCACACACACACACCTTATTTCATTTTATATAGTTCAGCCTCCAGTAATTCAAACCGGCTTGATGGAACATCACGCATGTAGTTTGATCATCATGTCGTAGTTTATCATGGACAGTTGGATTCTCTACTAGTTCCCATGTTACATTACCAGGGGGTAACCAGCTAAAGCGTGCAAAAGAACTAATGATATGTTTCTCTTTTGAGTGTATCCAAGATTGGCTACTTGTTTGAAGCTTTCTAGACTTATGTTTGATATATTATTGGAATATGTGTACCACATCTTGGGTTATCCACCAAGCCACAAAAAGCATTGTACTGCCTGCCACCAGGATTATCACCCTGATTTTTCCTGAGCCGCATGACTATTTGTAACATCCAAAAGCCTTATAGTAGATGACTATAGCTGAATATGTATGAAACTGTAACATGCATTTTGCATCAGACGGATAAAGGATATGTATATATATGATTTTTTTGTGTATTAATTAAGCTAAACCCTGAACTCTCCAAAAGCATATGTCAAGCCATGTCTTAGCCGACACCACCAGAAGATTGGAAGAAGTGGTTCTTAAAGAATGGACGGACATTTTCTGCTTGGTGGTTTGGAATATGAGTTTTATTCTTCCATATGTTATATGTATTGGGAATGTCATAATCCCCACTGACTTTCCATTGATTGACCATATATATATATTCATAATCCCAATTATATTCCTATATATTCCATATATCAACAAAATCTATCAATTATTGGATCATATTGGATCCCAACTGACTTTCACTCCATGATTTTTCAGAGTGGTCGGTGGCTCAACCACCAAGCAGTTCTCGATGACATGACTTTGGATATTCGAGGCGAGGCAGACTTTTTTCAATGACCCTGAGGGTAAACCATTTTGGTTGGTTGAAAAATCTATGTACAACTGAGGTATGGAACATATTGTATCTACCACATGAGATTTAAACATCTATTTTTCTACAATGTATATATTTTTGTTGCTGCGCATATTGGATCTTTCTGGATGTAAAATGTATATCTGCACAACTGAGACATCACCAGAAACAATTTTGCTGTATATACATATGTATAAGTACATATACACATATTTGATATATTTGTATATATATAATATAATTATACAAATGTATATACATATATATATATATAGTCATTGCGGTATGGAACTTGGACTAGCCATGTGCGCGTTTTCCGTAAATGCACCAGACCGATGTTTTTTTGGCCCCGTTGATTCATCCATCACCGGCTTCTTGCTGTCCCCTAAATCATCAAAAATTAAAGCATTTTAGTACTGAACCCCCACATGTATATATGTATTCGTATGTATATATTTGTAAATTTTTGTATATATGTGTGTATATATATATGTATTTGATATGTATAGTATAGTATAAATATAAATATGGATATTGATTTAGTCTTAAATCATACACCCTGTGAGAGGTAAGACTTTGTTTTGAGGACATGTTGTCGAAAGTGTGTTGGGAAAATCACGAGTTTTGATGGTAAAAATCGCCCGTATTGCACTTGTCAATGTCCCCATGCTTTCCCAGGCCCTACACTGTGACGTGGCAGGAGTTGAAGGAGCCAAGCTTTGAGTTTGGTCGTGTTTCAGATGGGAAATCTAAGGGTACCCGGGTACCCCCGAACATTATCTTTGTGTAAACTTTATTCATTGAGGGGTTAAATTAACTTTCATCAGGCTGTATGAATGGTGCGAACATGAAATCATATTGAACCCTATTGAACCCCTATGGTTGGGGGAAGGATGTGTTTACTTCAAGTCAGTTTGAGGCTCGATATAGATTCACCAAGTTCAGAATTAGTAGCACAAACATCGGGTGTTCGACGGTTGATTGTATGGATTAGATAATACTATCCTCTTTAAAATTAATCATCGAAGATTTGTTTCCAGTGTATGTTGAAGAGTTCGGGACCCATATTTTGATATAAAAATTGATGATTTCCAGAATCTGGTCATATTAATAGTTTCCAGAATCTGGTATATTTCTCCAGAATCTCTATTTTGATATATAAAAAATTGATGATTTCCAGATGTTGTTGGTATATTCCCCATATGTTCCCCATGACTTTTCCCAGGATTTCCCAAGATGATCAGACGTGGTCGCCAGGACAGCATGCGACAGGTGGGCGAAGTGGTCCATGTGGAGCTCTTCACGGACCACGGAGATCCCAAAGGTCGTTCCAAGGCGCCGTTGATGACCTCGGGGAATCTCTGAATTTTGATCATCGTATGGAAGGTGAAGCAAACCTATGGATGGATTTTACATGATTTTACGATAAATATAGAGGTTTTACCATGTATAGGTTTCCACATCTATTTGGTAAAACCTATGATATCCAATTGGATGGATTCTATTTGTGATACCCTCTGGTCAACGTTTACATAGCTATAGAAAATCACCATTATTAATGGATAAATCAACTATAAATGGCAATTTTCAATAGCTATGTTAAATTACTGGAGGGTAATGGTTACCTCTTTTTGAATAATCCATAAATGGTTCACCTTCCAAATAGAGGTAAATCCATATGGTTCACAAAATTATTTGGTAAAACCATTATAAAGGTAACATCCATATGTGATTACCTCTATTTGGTAAAACCTATGATATTTATGGATGGATTATCCAAATGGCTCACAACTATTTATGGATGTGGGGAATCTCTCAAGCTTTATTTATGGATGGATTATCACAAATGATGATTTTCAATGGCTATGTGCAACCAGTGGGTGTTTCTTTGCTTCGCGGCAATTCGGAAGGGCCCACCCAAAAACACGGCATCTCTGCAGGCGCAAACGGCTTTATTCATCCCATTGCATGTAATCCTCTTCAGTACTATAGACTTGTTTTTTTTGAATTGGTAATACTGCATCCATTGGTCATACCTGGAAATAATTGGTTATACTGCAATTGGTATTTTATATTCCTTCTTTGGCAGCAATCATTGGTTATCATCACATCATATATATATATATATGTATGTATGTATGTATGTATACACATATTTATATATAAGCAGTGATGATATATCCCGTTTTTATCCCAGTCTAGTTGGTTACATAATCCCATATGGCCCATATCCCATTATATCCCGCTTATCATGCTTGTTGATCCTTGAAAAAAAATCCCATGATAATCCCAGTTCAATCCCACTGCCTGTCCATCAGGGCTGCGGTGTGGTGGAGTTTACAACCTATGGCGCAGCACGACGAGTTCCTGCCCAAAACTTTTGGGCTGGTGATGTGACGGTTTCACCCACCCCCAAGCTTGGATGGATAGTGGACCCTTTGGTTACCCTCTGGTTATATCAAAAAATATCGTGAATGTAGGGAAAATGATGGAATTTCTAGTGGAAAATCATCTATAAATGATGGGAATCATAAGGACTAGCCTCTGGTAAACGTTTAAACAAGTTGCGAACTTGAAGCCATGGCCCAGTCGAAAGTCCGTTGATTTGCCGTGCGTTTTTTTTCGATGGTGGATCTTTCGGATCTTCGCAAAGTGTAAACGTAGAAACCAGAGGCTAATCCTTTAAAGCCTTTGGCGCCCTTTGCTAGCTGCTTTAAATGGATATAAATGGAAAATATCTGAAAATACCCAAAGATCAGAATTTTTTGATGACTAGCAACGATTGATCACGAAGGTTTTTATATCATTCCAGCTCGATTGAAATTCCAAGGTTTGTTGATGGGATTTCACCAGCCCAAATGGATTGACCCAGCCAGAATGGGGAAAACCATGGATTTGACAAATGGATTTGACCATTAATATATTAGGTTTATATATATATAATATTAGGTTTATATATATATATATATATTTAGGTAAATTTATAACGACCTCACTGTTCGACCGAAGCCTGGAATCATGGTTTATTTTAGGGACATCATCCCCAAATGGCCTTAATTAATTCAGATGAGTGAAATATGTTTTCATTTACCCAGATGAATGGATTATCATGAATTTAACAAAATGGGGAAAACCATGGATTTAACACATGAATAGTGGATTTGGTGGTGCCCAAAAATGGGGCAGACCCCCCAAGCGGCCACGTTGAGGGACGATAGCAAGAAACCAGTGGATTTACGAGGGTCCCCCAATTTGAGAGAAACTTGTGTATGGCCATCAATTTTTGATTGGTTCATGTTGATGATATATATATATTTATTTATATACATATGTAAATGTAAATAAATATATATATATATACATGTATAGATAGATAAAAAAAATATATATACATAAATATATATATATATTTACCTTATGTTTTGTTATTGTTCTTTAGATTGACCATTGTTTACTGGTAAAGTCCCTATTTGTTTTTGTTCAGAAAGCACATTTCACAATTTGAGCTGGATTCATTCGATTTTGAGCTGGTGTGTCTGGTGATGTTGGCTGTTTGGTGGTGTTCAAGTATGTTTCAGCGTTCTAGATGCAGACACACACACACAGATTTATAATGTATATATGTATATATGCATGCATATTTGTCTTCGCATTAGGAAATGGCATGATGATGTTTCTTTACTTCGATTATTTTTTGGGGCTCAGAAGCAAACAAACTGACATAGAAATTGGAACTGATACTGGAAGACCTACGAAAATGAAAATAAACAACAAATATTCTGATGATTTCTGATGTGAAAATCAACATGTGAAGCAATATATGTTTATAATAAAATAAAAGATGAATGTAGCCAACACTAGCATGAATGCAATCAGAAATTGCCACGCTTGAGGTTGACTGTGTGTGCGGCATCATGGTGTTTGTTTCCCTGTAAGTAACACTGATGGGGCCTTACCAGTGTTTTACCGATCACCGATCATCATATGAAGGTTTCCAGTCCATGGGGGTAGCCATAGGAGGGATTTACCATGAAATAAACCATATAATATTACCCAGTTGAAAATGAATTTCATATGAGAATCCAACATTATGACATGGTAATTTACCAGTAATTATTCCACTCATCCAGCTATTAGAATGGGATTTACGATGAAATAAACCATCCAGCGAGCTTGGGGATCCCCCATGACTATGGAACCCATGGGCAGCCATGATCGCGGTTGCCAAGGCAGTTCAGTACATGCACGACACCATGATTCAAGGCGTGGGTAAAAGAAAAACAACAGAAAATGGAGGGATAGAAGCAATATTGTACATATCAAGTAGATATAGAATGATATATATATATATACACATATAACATTTATACATATATACACGCATATATATATTTATTTATGTATATATAGGGCGGTCCCTCTTAAAGTTTAGTAAGATGGTTTGTTGAGAACTTTTGGGTAGTTTAAAACCTGTATCGCGCAAGTTTCGCGCAAGTCTGGCCCAAGGTTTTGCGCAAGAACAAAAATGTTCTTGGATGAGGGACTTAACCAACGAAAATTGGATGGTTGATAGTGGAAAAGCCGAAAATAACATGGATTATGACTGGGAACCCCATTTCAGGAAACCATCATATATAGTGGGATATCTAACCGATATATATGATGAACGGCTTGAGACCCATGGGTTGGATCCTCAATTTTGTTGGTAATTTGTGATATTGCTGAAAAAACACCGAGAAGATGATTGGTAAATATAGGTAAATCATTGTTAATAGGTAAATATGTATACATACATATATATAATCATGTGTCTTTTGAAGTGAGGGTTGTACAGTGGAGAAGTGAGGGTTCAGATTGCTGTACCCGCAGCTGTTTTTTTTTGTCCAGTTGCTACGGAAGAATGCCATTTCTGTGGCATTATAGCATAGAATCCGGGACATCGAGCTCTGACTCTGAACCCGGCGATGGTTTCATGGTGCTACTGGCTCGGCTTATGCCTTTATTTGTTGTGAAATGTATCATCCACCCATTTGTAAATTTATCAATTTATGCCAGGAACCTGGGAATCAGGTTGACCTCAAGGAGAACCAAATCAGGAGTTTGGAGTTTGGCAAAGAGTTTGCCACCCGTGCAGGTAGCGTGGTTTTGCAAATGCTGTTTGAAGCCCATCATCATTAGTTCAAGTGGCAGGCTTGCAAGCTACTTTAGAGCCCCTGAAGCGGCCACTGTCCATTGTGACGGATTGCTGGGTCCTAAGTAGAATTCTGTTTGCAAACTGTCAATGCAAGTAGCAATGGTTGCATGAGGTAGTGGAGCTGAAGCCCCTGCTATTTCCTTGGATATGCTCTTGTCTGGGGCGGGTCGCACACAAATGCTGAAGCACCTGTCAGCACCTCAAGTTTCACACCTTTTGCGCATTTCAAGACCACGCAAACCTCCAAGGTCTATGTGTGACAATGCTGATGGTCCGGCAAAATGGCTGAAAGCCAACTTTCCACACGTGCCGTTCTGGTCTCAACTTTCTTGCTTTGTTTAACTCGTGCGGGTTTGTTTGGATACAATTTTTTAAGGCTACAGAAAGATATGGAGGAGAAACCTTTGGCCGGAGAAGATGAGGCGCTCTCATCACCCAAAAAAAATCAGTTATAATCAGTTGCACTACCCTGCTTCAGCCAGGCCGATGTCTACGCTTGCGGTTTTCCCTGCAAGGCATTTAGTGCCTTGCGAACGGCATCGGAGCTCCTAAAGGACAAAGCTGCGAAACCGTTTTGGCTCATGCTTAAACGGATCAAAAGGAGCAAACCCAGAGTTTCCCAGCATAACACAGAGAGCGGTTTTGTTCAACAAGTTTCGGTTTTTCTGGTTTCCATGTTCGGTGTTTTCATTCAAGCTGTATTCTTTTGCAATTGAACCCATTGAGGCTTGCATCCTCGAGAATGTTCGAGGACTGTATTCAGTGCTAGGCGAAGTACGGAAACAATTGGAAAAATGCGGGGACTACGAGTTGGCAGTATGCGGGATAAACCCGATCCTTGGTTGATATATCATATCATACGAAGGTTTGGTTGATGCATCGTAGAAAAGTTCTATATTCTATACTGTCTATACTGGACTGGTATCATGATACCCCCAAAGAATAATACAAGATTATGTAATCATTTTTTGATAGACCCTTGAACTTCCCTGAGCCTTAGGAGAGACTATGGCGTGGATGCCTGTCGGGACCGGATCTATATCTTCATGATTTTAAGGGAGTACCTTCCATCAAGACAATTTGACTTGCAGCACCACGCGGACACAGTGCTGGAATCAATGAGATCCACTTCGACCATTCCATGGTCCCATACTTAATTCGTATTTTCTTAGTAATCATAATATGCTATGCTTTCTTCATTTCCTCATCCTCCATACTAGGTCAACTTTTCTTCTCGAAGATGACGATGTCTCAGTACGTGAAATCAATTCCAAGAAGGATGAAAGGGTCCGCAAACGGAAGCTAAATGAGAAGAAAAAGTTTAGCTTGGCCACCAGGCCCCAACTGCGCTTTATTTTTTTTCTCGCTTTGCTGGTTCAAAGTTTGCAAGAAACTATTGTCTAGATTATCCTTTGGCAGTGGAGGCCAAGAAAGGAAGAACCTCAGTGGAGACATCACAACTGGGCTTTCATGAAGAAACACCAGGCTTGGAATTCCAGCATCATAAGATTTCAATCCAACTCTCGGCCTCGCCAGTTGTCTCCGGCTGCAGTGCATGGAGCTGCAAAGAACAAGTTGGGGGCTGCTGTGGCATGTTTACACCAACGGAATGAACAGGTGAGACACCAAGTTTATTTGACAGCTCCGGAACTTCACGTAGCCAATATCTCTGTCTGTATTGAAACATCCTAAAGCGCTGCCTTGCCCTCCGCTACCCGGCTCTCAGGCTCTGGACATCATGACTGTTGTCAAGCCAGACTGGCAGGTTGCAGACCTGAGCCAGAACGTGCACATGATGCCAGTGGTTCAGCCTGGCCAGTGTCAGACTGAGACGATCAGAAAAAACATGATCAAATATTGTGTTTGGATCAAACATTGTATAAATACTTCAAGTTCAAGCCACTGGCTAAGGCCATTTCCATCTGTCACGCGTAGTCCCCAGACTTGAAGCTAAGAGTTGAAGTCAAGGTAGAAGGGATCAACTTCAGTAACAGCTCAGGCCGGGAGCAGACTACTTTTCAGCCAGCAGGAGACGGCACATTACAGGCAACGGGTTAGTCAAAATTTCTTGAAACTTGCGAGATTTGGATCTTAAATTTGCCAGGTACAGAAAAGTTACTACTGATGGGGTTTCCCCTTCATCGCTTGAACTCCTCATGTTCAAGTGAAGCGGTGTCAATCTTAGGGGGCCTGTTTTTGTGTTCATTTCATGCACTGGAATCCTAAGACTTCCCAAGGAGAAAAACAGCCTTGCTGGGAATTCCATGCACCTCCGAGCTATTGCGGCAGCTTGGGTGGTCATCTTGAAGGCATTAATATGGTGAAACAGTGTTTAATATGGTGAACTGTCTAACCTTTAATAGGATCTTGGTAATGGCCCCCCTGGAGGCGATCAACATGAAGAAACTCAACATGGTCACAAAGGTGAAAAATACTGACCAGAAGGCCAAATGACAGTTTTTTAGTTTGGACTCTCCCTTCCTCAAGTTGCATACCAAGTTGCTCATTCTGCATGGGCTGACCAGGATGAACGTCCCAAGAAGATGCCTCGGCGTGAAGGCCCCCGACTTGTGGTAAAAGATGACAAGAATTTAGGGTCCTAAAATTTACATGTTGGGATGAGCCAGGTCGATGACTTCAGCTGACAATGTGCAACTGTATTCCTGACATGTTTATCAATTCTGTCCAGAAGAAGTCGTGAAAGCACTGACAGCAACCTATTGCAGAATCAAAACTTTGTGGAATCAACTTCATTGTCATATTCACTGATTGCAGGGTCTAATTTTCAGAGCTAATCCGTTAGAGCTTGGCCAAGTCGCAGCAATGGAGGGAGGTTCAGTCGGTCAGACGGCCGCAAAGCCTGTGAGACAAGACAAAGCAGCTCCAACTGTCCCAGACGCAGTCTGGAGCTACTTTTGCACAGTGCGCCCCTCAGGCAATCTTTCTCATGATGCGTATTATCAAGTCTGAATTTGTTTTTTTCCTATCGGATTTCTTTAGAAACATTTCAACTTTCAATCCGAAGGTGGTAGAGGACAGGCAGGAGAACATCGGAGATTGGCTCAACTTCTACTATGATGGAGACAAGTTGGGGAAGGCGGATTACTTTAAATAACGACTGAATACTGCTGAATACAGATTTTCCAACAACACGTTGACACCAAGTGGTATCTTTTGATGACTTCCCAGCCGTTCAGGCCATTCAACGAATCGTGGCCGCGGCACCAGCAGCAGTGGGGAGGACATGTGTGAATGCGATTTCTGTGTCCCCCACTACCAGCATGCCAGATATCACGGTTACCCTAGACCAGCTTGATTTCACCAAGACAGCCAAGAATGGATGCTTCTTGGTATATTAAAACAAATCTCAATTTTTCCCGACATTATTTCCCTCTTATGGTGGCATTGGCAAATCATTAGTTACCATAGGTCTAATCTTTAACTGTTGCCGGTTACCCCCACTGTAGCCAATGACTGCCACTGCCTTCCCAGTCTACCCACCGATGTGCACCTTGGCCAATGTCTTCCAGTCCGTGCTGCTGCGCGGGTATGAAGCCTACCGTGAGCCGCTGGTGATCAAGTTTGCCCCAACACTGGATCGAACTATCCCACAGTTTTCCATTCGTTTTGTTGACGGATTCACGAAGTCCCTGGTCCTGCAATGCATCGTTGCAATCCTTGACCACCTGGATTCTCAATATACTACTGCAGTAGCGGTTTCTTTCTGCCCCAAATAAATTATTGTTACTATTGAGGGTTGGGGTTATGATTTCTATTCCTGACCTTCGACCCCAGGAGATTCCGATCGAGGATATTCACGGGCCAGATATGTTGCCCATTCTTCAGTCCATGCAACTGATCAAGGCTAGGTATGTCCATTTCGATGATCCGTCGCATTACTTCTATGAATCACTGCGTCCCTGTGCGTTGGAACATGATTTCTTTCAACTTTTTCCGCATTTCTTTTCAAGCATTTAGTATGAAAACCTTCCCAATAAAACCAACTTATTCATGAAGCCAAGGCACATTTCTAAATATGGCCTTGGGGGCTATTGCTACACTAAGGTTTGGGAAATGAAACTGCGGAGAAGCAGGCGCCATCGGCTTTGACACTCTACGGTGAGTTTAAATTTGCCTTGGAGAACATTCGACATTCTGATCCTTCCAAAGCAAGGACCCCTCTCAAGGACTTGTTGAACTTCGCAATTGCTCAGTACAACAGGACTATCACAAACAAAAAATTTCGGATTGAAACGGGTAAGAAAAAATGATCCTGAACCTCATGCGCTGCCCCGACAAGTTCAGTGAGCGGCTGAGTTGGCACTACGATTTGCATCGCCATTCAGCATCAGGACCGTTGGTGTTGGTGGTGGTGGGGCGTAATAGTTGTGATGCGGTTGTTCTGCTCAGTTGCTTTTTCCTGCTCTAGCCTTGGTTTCATGTCATGGAAAAGCTTGTGCAGCATGCAGCGCATCATCAACCTTTCAAAACAAATCACTAGTTCCAGCAATACTGTGATATACTGCAATACTGGATTTAAAATAAAAGACGTCTTTAGCAAGCCAGGGGTGACCAAACATGTTATCTTTTTGGATCCAAACATACTTTACAAGAACAGGGGTATATCGCTGACATGCCATACATTGGCCATTGGAGAGCCAGCTCTGGTTCTTCTGCCAGCCGAAGCCGGAGCCCACAAGTTGAAAGGAGGGCAGTGTTTGCAAACCAATCCTCTAGCAGCAGTGATTCTGGTACATCTGACACATCGGGACCTGAAAGTGACGGATCATCCCGGAGTAACACCAGGACCTGGGTAGTGAAATTTTAGAAGGGTTGACATATGGTGATTTTTTCAAAAACTAAATTGTTTTTCAAAGGAAAAAACATGCCCATGTTTCCCCTTGTTTCCCCTTAAATGCCAGGGTCCATAATTTCCATCAGTCAGGCCAACAACTATCCGGTTGGATTTGCAGCATTTGGCTGCAGTGAAGTCTTCATCGGATGAGGCTAAGTGGGAAAGCCAATATGCTGCTAATGGATCATGTGAACGTCGAATCAAAAAAGTCTTGAAGAACAGGGAGGAATCCGGATGTGTGTGCAAAAAGCAGTGTCCCGGAATTTAAAAAAAAACATTTTTGTTTTCTCCAATCAAGCTTGGGAAATTATTCAAATAAGCATGTTGATTTCTTTCGCTCTTAGGTGTTGGAAGGTTGTCTCTGCCAAGCTTCTGCTACAAGTATGTGCCATCTTTTGGTCTTTGCAGAAGCCGCAACAGGATTCACTACTGTGGAGCATCCAAGCGTTTAGTCTTGACGAGGAAGTTTCTTCTGACGGGGAATCTGAATCATCGGAAACCGAAAAGAAGAGCCCATCTCAGTGGTATTTGGGGGGACATCCCATTTGCCGGAAAGCCTTTGCGAAGTTCTTAGGGGTGGGATCCAATCGTCTTGACAGAACTAGAGGACGGTTTCGAGGTCTAGATGAACGCCTTCTGAAAGGAGCTGGGTGGGAACATATTTTATTGTAAATTAAATGTCCTTTCAGCATTCACCCCAGATGATTTATAATCTATTTGTGCGCCGTAAATTTTGCAGGACCTAGATCTCGGGCAGCAGAACAGGCTGCCTCAGTGAACACTTTCTTGGCCCACATGTATTACTCCGTTAGCGAGACAATGCCAACTGGGATACCAGCCATTGATTTGATCAACATTGTTTTTAAACCCCAGCGGGCACCAAGGTATCTTTTTGTTCCTTGTGTTTCTTGGCTGAGTTGTCGTAAAAAGATGTAAAAAGAGATTATTCCAACCAAAACAATAGATTCGAACAAGTCCTTTTTTTAAAGCCCCGGAATGTAGTCAACCATTATAGTTTTTTTTCATGCAGTAGAAAAGTTCGTATTTGCTACACCAACAACTTTGCCACAAGGATACTGCCGCATGACTGCTCCTTAAAGGATGAAGATGCCCGACAAATTCTTCTTAGCAAACTTCTGGATGATGCACTTGATGGTCAAACCAACAAAGTCTTTCTTCGAATGAACCCCCAAAACTTGGCAAAACGGGAATTGCCTCCAGGCACATGGAGCCAGCTGTACTTAGTTTATACAGCACATTGCTTATCTGAGGGGAAGAAGGCAGCGTGCCGCAGTGTCTACTACCAAGTAGTAAGGACATGGAAAAGATGTTTGTCTTTTAGAAGAAGGTCACAGCATTCGGCCTGCTTCACATGTGACAGATTAAAAGCGTCAATGAGGCACGCAACTTGTTTTTGGGAACATGCCAAAGCATGCGATGCTTTGCTGGCCCATCTGACGCGTCAGTGGGCGTGTCGACAAGTCTACTGGGGAGCTAGAGCTGAGTCCCAAAAGAAAAGAGGGCTCTTAACTGTAATCCTAGATGGGTTTGATCATTCGAAGGCAATGCTGCCAAGATGGACAGCTGGAAGAACCCCAAAAGGGGGTGCCTTCGACCGGGTCCCCCGTCCCCACATGAACATTAGCTGTGGGCTAGCTCACGGCTACGGGTGTTTCATTTTCATTGCGGATGAGTTCACATCAACCGGGGCTTCTTACCAGTGGGAATGCCTACTTCGAATCTTAGACACTTGCTTTGCAACGGCCAGAGCTGAAGGTCGCATGCAGCCAGACACAGTCTGGCTGCAATGCGATAATACTGTAAAGGAACTGAAAAACAGTATTACGGGCCGACTAATGTGCTCACTGATTTCTCAGGGGCACATAAGAGAATGCGGACATCACCATTTAGAAGTTGGACACACTCACGAAGACTGTGGACCCCTGGGTTGAAACACCTCAGTATATACATTGTTTTTGATCTGCTTTTTTGTGGGTAAAGGGTGCCAGGTTCAATTGTTTTTGAGAAATTGCATCATCCCCGCTAAGATGCTGTATTTGGAGTGATGAGCAGCGTGCTCCGATCTGCAACAGATCATGTTCAAAGTCCCATGGACATGAAAAGGTATATCGGCAGAATTATTGTGTGATTTGCCCTCGAAAATATAGTCCTACATTTCTGTCGGGGGTTTCCCCTCAAGTGTTGAAATTTTGTTTCATCAAGGGATTTTGATATCCTTGGGCTTTTGTGGGGGCGGTGTGCCAAGGCTTCTAGAAAGCAAGATGGGGCACCATTGGACAAGCCGTGGCGAAAGTTTCTCCGTGACCTATGTGGACACTGTGCTATGGCATGGCGATTTTGCTGTCTGAATTTGTGGTGATTTCCCCGAGGGTACTAGGGAATCTATTGAAATTGATATCTTAGCTACATCTGAGCCTCAATTTGAGCGTCTAAACTTTAAACCATAAATTCCTAGGTGCGACCATTTAAAGATCTTTTACCAGCAGTTTCAACTATGAGAAATGCTTATCGCGAGCGTGATGCTGAAGACAACAGGGTCCCACACAGTTTTTTGTTCCGAAGACGCGAAGACCTATCTGCAGCACACCTACGCTTGATTGAAGGGCAACGTATGCCTTATGGTATTGAACCAAATCCAGCGGACGTTTTCTGCTTGGTGAAGCAATTCATGAGTGATGAAAATTATTGCCAAGATCCCATTTTGGTGTGGCCGAAGAATGATTTGGGAAAGACTTCTTTATTTTGGAATGCTGCGCGTAGACATGAGGGAGTCCGTGGTGCTGTGGATGCTACACGGGCGCAGGCTTTATCGGAACTAGCTGATGCATTGCGTGCATATCCCCAGTATTCCAGGGCAATTGCCTATTTGGAACAGTTGGCTGGTATTCGTGCCAGGGTATGGGCTGGGGTGCCCAAGCTGATCTTTTTGGATCAGCCTGTGATTTCTCTTAGGAACAACATGCGTGGTGGGTCTCTGCCGGAGCGAGAGCCCGCTCCAGCACCTCATAGATTAGAAGTCAGGTTTCACCGAAGATGATCGCACGTGCACATGGGGGAATTGCGCGCGGAAAATTGTTTACTTTTTTGCTAAATGACAGCTCATATCAAATCGAATCTGGATTCCAAACAAGATTGGCTCTTTTTTATTGCGTCGTTCTTTTGGGGGGAGATTCAAACCATTTTCCAGGATTTCCCCAAGAGATTTTGGAGAATGGGCATTTTGTTCCTGGTGGTACTCGGCAAGACGCGGCACCACGGTATCAAAACAAAAAGATCTGGGCGGAGATCTTGCTGATTTCAGATGAAGCATGCTTCGAGTATGTTAGGAGGATGTGCGATGATTTCGAGAAGGCGGTCAAACCGGATTCCACGAAGAAGGATAAGGAGTGGGGTTTAGAGCTGGGCGTTTCTTGCAATGCTGCTGCTGCCGCTGCCGTTTTTTCTCTTGCAGTTGGTTGCTGTTGTTTGCTGCTATTGGTTGTATTGGTGTGGCGGTGACCGTGGTGGCAGCGGGCGTGGTGATTGCTGTACGGGCTGTGGTTTCTTTCTCCCCGTCTTGCCTGCTAGGTTGTGGTGTTAGTGTCGTTGCCTTTTTTTTACTGTGCTTGTGCAGCTGTAATTTCTGCTAGTACTTGGTCAATAGTACAAGCCTTTGGAAAAAAAAGTTTTTGAATGGTTCACCTATACTATGTTTTTCAGTGCTTCTTGGGTGATTTTAGGGTATTTTCATCCAAGCTCCACAAGACCAAATTGCACCACCAAAAAAAATTAAAAAAAACCCTGTTCAGAAAGCGCAGCAAAAGACCATAGAGAGGCATTGTGAGATCATGGATGCAGTTTTGCTTTTTCAGTGGCTTCAGCCGAAATTGGCCAGCACTTTCACTGGGGAGCAGTGCAAGAAAATCTACGAGATGTGGTCTGATGGGTTTTTTGGCGCTTAATTAATTTATTGGATTTTCAGGGGAAAACCATAGACAATTCAGTCCCAGACCCCGGCCCCTCAACTTTCTATGGTTTTCCAGAAAACCCGTGATGATTTGGGCTATAACGGGCCAACCCAATAAGATCCCAGGTCGGGGTCCGTATGTCAGATCGTATTGGGTACCTCTGTAAACCCAAAAATCTTCTATGGTTTTTCAGAAAATCCGTGAGGATTTGACTCTTGGTCGGGGGGTCCCAAACATCTATGGTTTTTCTGGGTATCTCAGATATCATTTCGGATTTGGCAACAGAAGTTTCTATGGTTTTCCAGAAAACCCGTGATTTTTTTTTGGCCAAATCGGCGAAAACCCGAGAAACTTTGTCAGCCAAATCGGCAAAAACCCGAGAAACTTTTTCGGCCAAATCGGCAAAAAACCGTGAAACTTTTCTGGCCAAATCACAAAGTCTAGCCAAAGCCGAAAACCCGTAAAACAGAATCCGAATAGCTGATAAAAAATGAACAAATGGCTTAAGATTTTTGGGGTCGGCGATGATCGGGGCGTAGCCTTCCTCTAAATTATATAATGAAAAAACAACGTTTTTGGGGCTATATTTTGGGTTGAGCATATGAATACACTCCATTCGGCCTATTTAGCTGGACATGAAGAATCTTGGAAATGGATGGGTGGAAGTAGGTCCATTGGGTTTGAAATGCTGGAACCTCCTTTGCTAAACTTTACCGGTCTCGCAAACTGCAGTTATTATCAATGAGCTTCAAACCAGGGATTTCAAACTGACCTTATTTAGGTGGATCAATGATGTTTTTGATAGATACATTTCAATTGAAACCAAACATCCCGACTATCCCTTCGAGGCTCTTGGACAACGACCTCATTTCTTGCACCAAAGCCGCTGATTCCTCGCTGAACTGGGAACGAATTCCATTCATTCTGGAGGCCCAAACAATGGGTTAAAATGTTAAACAAATGCTACTTACCCTTTTTGGGGTTTACTTTTGGTCATGGTATGGGGCATCAGTTCTTGCCTTTTTGATTTTTTTTTGGGCGCAACATGTTTGTCCCAAAATCTCCAAACATGTTTCTGTGGGTAGGCGCAAGGGCGAAGCCAACAAGATTTCATGGAAAAGGCTCAATCCGAGTCGAAGAATGCCTTGCATGCTTCTTTGGCAGCCGCTTTTACGGCTTTCAAAGCCCAACTGGAAGCCGACCAAGCCACATTTGACTCCTTGACGCTAAGGTAGCGTGATCAACAACATTTATGTTTTTTTGGTTGACACCATACCATGTAAAAGGGTTCGAAGTACCTACAATATTACAACGTATATCGGTGTGAGAGGCAAATGGTTGACAGTTTTTGGTGTTGTTCATTGTCGTGCATATTTTTTGCTGCGATATTTTTTTTGCCCAGCAAATCTCGAACCCACTTATATAGGTTGACAAAGGACGCTGAAGTGAAGCGAAGGGAGCTGGTCAAGAAACTCGAGGGCATGCATGAGCTTTCTTGGTCAGTGGTGGGGGATTTCGTCAACAAGAATTGGATTACTTGGGCCGTATCCACACATGAGTTGGGGGATCAAACCATTCTCCCACAGCTGCTGCCATGGTGTGACCAAGTCTTGTCGGAGGCTACTTTCAACCGGGTCCCCGAAGAGGAAGGCTACCTGCTCTTTATCAACATGCCGACATGTGGCGTCGTTCCATCCCAAAAGCTGAACTACTTCCTTCAATTGACCACTACCTTTTTGGCAACAAACCGGAAGAACTCAGTGTGTGTCATGCTGTTTCCCAACAAGGCATCAACTGAGAGAAAGAGCGACACCAAGATGGAGAAACTTAGTCACAATTATTTGTAGACTTGGTTCTAACTTCTTTCTCCTGGTGGGTATCCACATGACCTTACTGATGCTTGAAGTATGTCATAAAAGGTCGTATATCTTCCAAAAGCTAGGGAGGTGGCTTGGATTTTGGATTCAACTTTTCGAAAGACAAACATCACCACATGAGAGTATGAATATTTAATCTTTATGTTTGGGCTTCCTTTTGGAATATGGCTAGCTTTGCCCACAGCTTGATTTTTTCAAACGGGTCTGGCCACATGACATGTTGCGCTGGTAGCATCGACCTCACTGTACTAGACTTGACAATAGAGGGTTACCCAATTTGGCCGGAGGAAAGACGAAAGCGATCCCGAAGATGGAACAAAGAAGGAGGAACAAGACTCAGGTGAAGAAGAGTTTGACGATGATGCTTCCAATGAGGTTGGGTCCTTGAGCAAATTCAACCACCAACTGGAAGCAACATTGAGGCAACCTCACAGAAATCTGGCCGTTAAGGATCTTTTGCTGACCTTTCAAGATGCCTCAATTTATGGAAAGCGGAGTGCTTGGGCACGAGGTCTTCTCATCACAGCCACTCATTTGAATTTCTGGTTCTGAAATTACACCAAAAAAATGGAAACCATAGTCCAAAATTCTTTTTGGAATCGTTTTAAGGTGTCTTTCTTTATCATGCAAGAATCAATCTAGAGGCAAAAGACGGTGGCAACCTCTTCCACAAAAGCCCTGCTTGGCGCCGTGGAATTGTGGGGGATATCCAGATGCTCCAAAGGAATGAGATGTACCGACTTTCCAAGCAGAGTGACACCTTGCGAATGAATTCAAGCTTCACATTGAGTCAAGAAACCCGGCAGGCTTGTTTCTCAAAAAATAATCGACTTTTAAGCGCTGATTTCTTTCCAACTGCAAAATACATTGAATTTTCCGAATGTTTTTCTACCAAATCTTCCTACACATTGTGCGTTGATAAAGAAATCTTACAACTATAGTATATAGTATTATATAGTATGAATTTTCTATCCTGAGTGGGCTCAGTTTTGGCGTTCCTGCTCCTTTCAGGCCTGTGGTGGGACAGATCTTTGCAACAAACTCCAGACCGCTTTGACTTCCAACACGGGCGTGGAACGGCTGGTTTGGATTGATGCTCATGGGTATGATGCCTTTCCAGCTCTGTCGTGTTTGCAGGACCATGTGCAAGAAAAACACAAACCTTTAAGTTGATCAGTTGAAAAGGGGACCTTGCACATTTCACTGATTTCTCATAGGCAAGGTGCACTGGGGGACTGAAGGTAATTTCATAATACACTGACAAGGAGCCCTGCAAGTTTTATAAATGTTGAAAAGTTGAAACTATCTTCCCTGGTTTAGGATCAAAGTACCTTGCAAACCTTTTGCGCAACAATCGTGCATGGTGACCAGAAGCTGGCGGACCAGTTGCACCAACGCGTTGTGACAACAACTTACGAGCAAGCCCGCAATGGTGCCAAAGAAATTGATGGGTTCCCCATTTTCGGACCAGTGGTTGCAGAGCTGAAGCAATGTCAAAACCAATCAAACCTATGTGGCGCTGCTGTGCCAGCCAAAGACTTTCAGGTTTGTACTCCCCAAGTAGATGGATGCCTGATTATCAAGGAACCATTCTTCAAACAGTTTGAAGAGAGCATGCCAGAATTTGCTGATGTGCTGGAAGCCCACAACGACAAGTACAATCCAGATGGACACCGTATTCGAGAAGTACAAGAGAGCCCGAAAAAGGACGACACACTCCAGATGACCGAACTGATCCAGAAGGACGACCCGATGACCCCAGAGAAATTGACCGCGTTGCCAGGAGCGTTTCTCGACTTCAATGTATGTTCCAACGGTGTGTAATCTTCTTACAGCCCCCTTAGGTAGTTCATGTTTTTTCTTTCTTTTTGAAGATACTATATGAGGTCCTCGCTCAGCATCAACGCTCAGCTCACCCTGGTCACTGATGGGCAGGGATCGGAGTTGTTCGTGCAGGCTGATGAAGAACAAACCCTGATGAATGGGCGAGAACTATTTTCATTTGGTTCCGGATCTTGGGTGGATGGGGTTGAGGCCCGGGAAGTCTTGGAGTCCGATGCCAAGTTTCTTCCCTTCAACGTTTCATTCGACACCAAGTTCATCTTAGAGAAGCGAAAGGTTCTGCAGCACTTGGAGGGCATGAGCTCTTTGGAGAAAGCAGTTCCCTTGCGAGAGTTGCTGTCTGAGCTACAGGATTTTGGGGAAGTTACTTGTCAGGTTTAAGAAAACATCATAATTTGTTCTGTTGGATTCCAGCCTGCCGTTCCAAACAAATATACTATTGTCGGGAAAGGTTTCAACAAGTTGTTTTGCATTTTTTCTGGGAATACATTGAGGGAAATTATCGCTATCAAGTAGGGCATTTTTTTGCTGGGTTCATGTTTTTGTAAACGGTATTCAAGTTGGGAAATCAGAAACCCAATAATATGAGGAAATCAGTGCATAGCCATAGGGTCAGTGAGAAAGGGCCGAAGACCGTCAGATAGGGTCAGCATGAGGGGTCGATGACCGCTAACGATATTCAGTTTTGGAAAGCCGAAACCGAATAGTATGAGGAACCCAATGCATACAGTAGGGTCAGCGAGAAGGGCCGAAGACCGTCAGGGTCAGCCTGGGGGGTCGAAGACCGCTAATTGTGCACTGTAGGCTGTTTTTCCTGTATGGACTGTAATTCCGAATCTGGGAAGGCAATCCACCAACATGACTAGATTGGCAAAAGCACACTAGGTAATATATTGCTAAACAGTTCGGGGTCCCTCGGCCCTGGATCAGGTCAAAGTTGGTGTCTCACACCATGAACTTGATTTTGCCAATGAATCGATTCGCTCGGAGAAAACATTGGCCTTCGTTTTTGAGACCAAAATCAAAGATGCCGGAAATCAGAACGAAGAGCCTCCCCGAAAGAAGCCACGCAAGGAGAAGAAAAAAAAGGAAAAAAAGGACAAGAGCAAGGACGGATCGCGCTGGGGAAAATTACAGGTGATACCACCAGCTTTTCAAATTAAATGGAAAAGTTTAACTACCATCTTGTCAGGCTAATCTGTTTTTTGGAGCAAGTTGCATCCTGATGATGCATTGTTATGCGCGGGAATCCCACGGTTTGAAGGAAAAGATTTCGATTTTTTGTTGACCCACGCTTTTTGTTGGCCGGAAGATTCAGTTCTATAATATCTATTGTTGCGGCCTGGGCCCAACCTATATCAATCTTTATCCCTAATTTTGTGGACTCCTGTCGCAGGCCTCCCCGCTCACCTTCGGCAACCAGCTCCACATACCGAAGTTGGCTGCATCCCCATCCTTGGCCGTTGCGTGGAGGGTCAGGCAAGCCCATCACTTGAACCAAGGAACCCAGGACAGGGCATCTCCCAGAAAAGCAAAAAAATCCTACCGTCCCCCTATACAAAATAAAGGCTGTCTTTCATTGTCTTTCCATAGGATGGATTTGTCAATTGGGATTCTCATCTCGGGTGATGCTGAAAGAATTTGTATCGATGCATGAAATTACCAGTGCCACTGCATAGATCATCCCCACAGTTATGGGTAGCAATAAGCTCACTGCCTCCCTTTTTGGTTGATAATTGCAGTTCTTATATAGTATCTCTGGGTCCGACATTAAGCCTTTTACAAAAGAACATATCTTTAATGAATAGGCATATCACCCCAATAGCCCTTCCTCACCGTTGCCATGAAATGAAATCATCCAATTAGGGGTGGGTCCAATGTGAAACCCATGTTGCCTTATGCGCACTGGTCAGATTACATAGACATATTTGGGTATAGTTATCCTACCATTGTGAATGGGATGACTCAATTAAGATAATGGATGTTGAGACCCCTATACAAGTGGGGTGTCACAGTGTCACATACCCTTTTTTATCTGAACATATCTGAACCTAGATCCGTCATTTTTTGGAACCTTTCGGGCATGAGCCCCTATCATCCCAATTCTTGTTGTTTTGATAAATTATTTCCTGTTGGACATTCACAGTCCCATACTACAAACATGTGGAGAACAACTATGGGCCATTTTAGGTCGGTTGGTGAAAAATATCTTATGTCATCATACTAGCGGGATGATGGGTCCCTGCCACGAATTTTAATGGGTTTCTTTTTGGCGCAATCAGCTTAGAAAAAAGTGTTAGGCCAACATGGTATTACACATGGACTTCTTGGGCAATGTAATCATTTTCGATATTTGCAGGTGGATGTTTGAGTAACCTTTCTCTACCTATGAAAAGATCAAGTCTAGCAGAAAGCATTACAATGGATGCAAACACCAAAATTTACCTAGGGCGGGATCGGTGTGGTTTTCATGGGTCACCCCGCCCTTGCCCTTCCACTGTGCAGGCTCGAATCCGCTGGCATGGGCGGCACCAAGCTCATTCCTCAGCGGCCGGTTGCCGTGCTGATCGGTCTACTGGATATGAAGGCGAAGTCAGTATCCCAACTGATGTGAATAGCCACTGAGGTAAAACGGAAAAGCATTATCACACCCCAACAATCTTTATGTTCATCATTTGAATATCATCAATCTTGGGAAACAATAATCAATTGCACCATCTAATTTGTTAGTTTGTTGCTGGGGCTTGATTTTGGAGCGGCCCGTTGACTCATTCGGGCGCATAGGGATGGTCAATGAACCAAGTGAGCCAGAGGATCAGGTGGCAACGTGCCAGCTCATTCTATTGTATCATAATATCATTCTATTATATCATAATATATATCAATCTATTATACATACTATTATATCATAATATTCTCATTGTTTCCTTTTTGCATTTTGGTCTTTAAGATGCTCCTGACATACCTGGTTCCGAAAAGGATGCCAACACCGTGCTGGCCATGGGGAGGCACAGTCGACATGGCATGTCTAGCAAAGTTTAGGTGACCCTGGGCCAAAAAAGTTTAGCTACCAAAAATCCAAGAAAGCAAACTTAGACTCCCACAAAAATTGAATTCCCGGGGATACCTTCAACGCTTCCGAAAGCCTAGAGACTGTGCCAGATGATCCAGCAGCAATCCCAGAGGCGAAAAGACACCATGACCATTCGGCATGGCTTCCGGTGGCAGTGTGTGGTAACATGTTGCATTTTTTGCAGTGGCAAACATCGGTACCTTTTATGTAGCTGGGTAAATTTCTGGAACTTCAAAAGTTTGGCTCACACTTTTGCGCAGGGGTTACTATGAGTGACCCAGGGTCTCCCGACTCCGTCCAATGCCTTGGGGGTCCTAATGCTGCTGCGAAAGCAGCAACGTTCCGTCCCCCAGTTGGAGCCTCAAAAAAGTGAGGCGTTTCGGTAAAGAAATTAACAAATTAAAGAGAAGATAGCGGTGGTTCAAGTTGTTTGACAAAATTGTTGAGAAGAATCCCTGGGCCAGATTGCACGTGCATTCCTTTTCGGCCGAAGCCCAAACAAGCATTTGCGTACAATCTCCCTTTTTTTGTTCCACTCCTATTGAACATCCCGGATATTGAAATCTTTCCAAGGCTAATTTTGAAAACAAACTAGATCCTTCATTCACAGGTTGTATGATGTTGTATGCTATTTTTCCCGCCTTAGGAGCTCCAGACTTTTTACAGACAAAAAATGTAGACTGTTTGCTCGTTGGATCTCCTCATCTAGGTCCCTTCCAAACCTTTACCTTCCCTGATTCAAAAAAAAGTTCACCACCTTTGACTCAGGCCTTTGACATATCGCTTTGGTCCGGTGACAATCGCGGTGGCAATCGCCCAGGGCGTGCCACAAGAACCCAGCAGCCAAAACGGGAGGGCACAGGGGTCAAGAAGAGGGAAAGTAGCTTAAAAGAACCAGAGCGTGCGCAGCCAAAGGCAGCCCCAAAGCACGCCGCACCAGCAGCTCCAGCAACCCAGCCACCTATGGCAGCCAAATCTAAAGCAGCACCAGCACAAGGACAGCCTGCAGTAAAGGCTGCAGCAGAAGCAGAAGCTCCCAAAACCACACGCCCGAAAGCAGAAGCTCCGAAAACCACCCCAAAAGCAGAAGCTCCCAAAACCACGCCCCCGAAAGCAGAAGCTCCGAAAACCACACCCACAAAAGCAGAAGCGCCCAAAACCACACCCCCAGAAGCAGAAGCTCCCAAAACCCCACCCCCACCTTTGAACCGGCTCAGACCTTTCAGGGCATCCCAATCAGATTCTGAGGAGGATGATGATCACTCTGGCGAGGGAATTGCACCGAACCCAAAATATGCAAAGGTTGAGGTCAAAGCAAAGGACAAAAAGGAAAAAGACAAGCGTCCCAAGGCCAAATCCAAACCCAAAATGAAACGACCAGCAGCACATGACGAGGAAGAGACAGAGGAAAACGAGGCTGATCATGATGAGACTGGAACGGAGGATGAAGGGAATGATGAGGATGGCGGCGTTTCCCCAAAACCCACCCGCACACGTCACAGAGGGAGGGGCAGGTCTCGTGGTGGAGGGCGGGGTCGTGGTGGCCGCAAGGGGCGTGGTGGATCAGCAGGTGGCTTGGTATTGGATACGTTGTGTGTTTGATTCAACTTCACAGTGTCTTACAGTGATAAAACTAGTCAAAAATTCAAAAAATCTGTGGTGATGCGAGGTGGCGATACAAAGAGAAAGCAAGGCAAAAAGTCACAGGATGCAGCGGATGCAGTTTGTCCCAAAGATACCGAGAAGACAATTACGGAGGAGATAGATTTTTGTTCATGCTTGTTGTTATGGGTGATGTTTCCCGAAACATGAAATTTCCTTTTTGACATACAGCAACGGTTTGTCTAAGAATGTCTAAGCCTAAGAACACTTGTACTTTGCCATTCCCGGCCACCGCAGGAGGCAGTTGATGAGAAACCTTTCAACCCAGTCAAGAAACGACCTGCAGCTTCTTCATCCGTGAAGGGCAAGCCAGGGGGAAAGAAAAAACCCGCAGGAGTTTTGACACCCTTGGCCCGAGTGAGGAAAGTGAAGAAGGAGAACATCGATGTCCAGAAGAAGGAGAAGTCTCTGTATGATACTGTTTGGCACACAAGTAGCAATACTGGTGATTCTCCGACCATGTCTAGAATCAAAGCTCAAACAGCGAGGGCTGAATTTTGGGCGGACTACTTTCAATTGCCCAAAGAATCTGCAACGGATTTCATTTACTAGTACTAGAAAGCTTGCGGGCGCGGTAGCTGAGACAACAACAGATCCAAACTTGAGACGGGAAAAAACAAATTGGGTGCTGCTGGCTTTCTGTATTGACTTTCAAACATTTTTTGCACTGATTGCCTTTAGCGTGTCCGGTCCTTCATTAGTTTTGAAACGAACCTGTGCCAGGTGTGCTGGGCAAGCCTTGAAGTTCGCCTAGCTGTAAATTGCGTTCGCACTTCTGGTGGATCGATGGGTGGGTAGTTGCCCCAAACATTCATAAGAGATCACCAAAACATGAAATTCTCACAAATGATTTGGAGAGGTTGCCATCTAAGTGCGGTATCCTGTGCACCTGCAAATTAGATCTGATGCTGGCATGTGCAAGCTGACTTTGAGCTGGAAGCAGCCCAAGGACAAAAGAGCAGGTCGGTCATTGGAATTCGGGAACCTTATAATTCCCAACCCTCAGTTTCCAAATGGAGAACCCTTGGTTTGCAGCGTCTGTGATTATATATATATTATATTATGTATATGGACGAAAATCACCATTGTCAATAGGTAAATATAGGTAAATCATCTATAACTTATCTATCTTTCATAGCTATGTTGAGGGTGATTGCCCTTTGAGGGAAATCACCATAGTGCCATGGGCCATTTGACCGGCTCTATTTTTTCCTATTGATAGTTGTATGTTTTCTACTTGCGTCATTTTCTAGTTGCGTAAGTTGTGGCGATAGGATCAGTCCCGATGGTTGCTACCGTGTAGTGACATTCGTCTCATTTTGTGTTGATTTCTTGGGATCTAATCCATAATAATCCATCCATTACCCATGACGGATCCATGGTGCTGCTATATATGGTGTGCCATGGATCCCATCAATATACCCCCTTTATGTTAGCATATATACCAGCACCATGGATCCGTCATGGGTTATTGGGGTCTATTGAACTCTAATCTTATCCAACTTGTGTATCAGTCCGGTCACAATCCATGGATTTTTTTTCGTTAACCAGGCGATGGTTCCTGATCCTGCGTGAAAAACCGTTGGATGACCATGGCAGCCACCTGTGTCCATTCAAAGCATTGGATCAAAGAATATCAAAGACCATTCAAAATATCATTGGATGTCCATGGAAAAAATCATTGATATTCAAGATATTGTATCATTCAAACACCTTTTTGTTGTGTTTTTGTTATTTTCTGTTCCAATATCATTCTCCAATTTTTTTCATGATATCAACATATATTGAATATCATTCAAACACATATATCATTATGATATTCTGTTGGATGAACCTCCAGCATCATCGGCTCCAGGTCGTCTGATGTATGTCCGGGAGTACTACGAAGACATGAACGGACGGGGGCGAAGGTTCTGAGAAAGGCACAAAGGGCGGGGGTTCTGTCAGGTCGGCTGGGTGTTTTTATGCCCTCCTTCTTTGTTGAAAATTGAATATTAATTAAATATACCGGTACTTACCCACAGAGAATTTGGTAGATCAACAGACAGTTCATGGTCATCTCCACATTTTCTTATTTTAAAAGGCCCAAACAAAACCAACCATGAACAGTTGGGTTTGGAAAGGGGAGACTTTGAATATTTAAATAGATTTGCCAGATGAGTTACTCAAATTTATGGCAATTCTAATGGAAAACAATAGTAATACCAGCCGGTTGATGACAATTTCAATGGAGAAAATAATGTTCTATTTTAATCACTTTGGCGTACCCTATTTGAGGGATGTTTTCTGGGGTAGGACTGAAGATAGAACATGGTGATTTGCCATCAGCCGATCCCATTTCTAATGTGGAAATGCCACCAAAACGAAGCCCTGATTAGTGTTTTTTGATGACCTTATATTCTGAGTCACAGATCGATCAAACTTTGGAATTGGAGATTCTACCAGTTTATGGAAGTAAGCAAAAGGAATCAAACGGATGCACAATTCATCATGTTTTCCATTGCCAATTTAGATTACCAGAAGGTATGCCTTTTTAATTTTGGCAGGTAGTTCGCGATTTGTTTAATGCCATATCAGATGTTATTCTTGGATATAAGCGGTCCAATCCAAAGATACTTACTGGGTGGTCATTTTGTAACTATTAACTATCACTGATACATTGGTCACAATGGATGCAATGGAAATCGTGGTAGATGGAGCAGTATCACCAATGTATCAGAAGCCCATGATCACCAACACAGCCAACACATCAACGATGGTGACAAAATGTACTACAAACATGCAAAAACGTGACAAACATCTGTGTAATTGATCAAAATTGAGTCCTGAGCATGAATGCCTTCGGGAATTTGCTGGAAATTCTTAGGGTGCCATCATACTTGGGTTATGAGCCGTTCTATCTTTGTATTTTGCTCCAGCCGGGTGTTTCCATCTCAAAAAGAAAGATGATCCATGGAAGAAGCATCTTTTACTTTGGAGACAGTAATCATTTTTGTTTCGATGTTTCTTGATTAATGTGACATGGTTTGGAAAGAGTTTGATTTCAATGTACCCTCTGGTAAACTAACATAACTATGGAAAATCTTCATTTTTAATGGGTAAATCAACTATAAATGGCAATTTTCAATAGCAAACAATTAGTTTACCAGGGGGTATATTATGATTCCCATCATTGATAGATGATTTTCCACTATATTTTCCCATTTTCCCTATATTCACGATATTTGCTGATATAACCAGAGAGTAGTGCTTTCCAAGCCTTAAATGGGTTCAATCTTTTTCAGACCGTTGGATTCCCCAGGTTCGCCCGCACGTGACCAGGTGCAGATTCGAACAGGTGGACGGAAAAAGATGCGAATGCTTTTCTCACGGTTGAAGCCGCAGAGGGTTCTGAAAATTGGGGTAACCTGAAATACCCTCCGGTTATGACTAACATATATATTGAATAACCAGATGGTATCCCATTATTATCAATTATCCAACCAATTATGAATATGATACATATTTACAACTATAACCATTAAAATCATTCATAAACCAGCACTTTTCCAATGGTTATCTGGTTGGTGATTTGGAACATGCATTTTATTTTTCCAATTGGGAATAATAATCCTATTTGGCATTCATATTTTTCAAAAGGAATAGGTATATTACCAACCAGAAATTTATTTCATGATCAAAAAAAATTAATGGACCATTAACACTAAACCAGAAGGTTCATTTGAAACTATAGTATATTACAAAAAAAAAATATCTGACGGAAAGGAATTAATCTGAATAAATTATAACGATATTATAAAATAGATAATAATCCAAAAATCCGCCCGCACCGAAGGTACTGGGGCGTGATCTTCCGGATGGCACTCGTAAAAGGTTACAGGTTTACCTGGGGGGGGGGCATTTTTCGGCCAAAACCTCTTGTTTTTGATAGGTCGTGACGCTCGCCTTTAAAAAACACTGTAAAAAACAGTACGGAAGACACCTGTTCGTGAATGCGCCCGTCCAAAATCGGCAAGCGAAAAGTGAAAAAAACTCGTGTTTTTCAACTTTTTGACCTTAATTTTTTGGTTTGCAACATCTTTTTTTGCGGTTCCGCAGGTGGCCAGGCCCGGAGGCGGATTTTTGAGTTTTTGGACCCGTTTTCGGACTGATTTTCGTCGTTTTGTGATAGCAGAAACACTGGTTTTTACAGAGTTTTTCTGTTTTCTGCATGCTTGACGGCTACCTTTAAAACTTCCAAAAACCTCGTAAATTACGCTGTTTTATGTTACGGTATGAATGAAAACATCATAAATACCAGTGTTTTTTGATGTTGGTTAAAAAAACACTATAAATTACAATGTTTTTGGCTACCTGACCCTCAAAAACCATGGTATTTGCAGTGGTTTCTGCTTCTCACCGCGCAAAAATACTGTAAATAACAGCAATTTCGCCGTTTTTTCATGTTTTTCGTTATTTTTTGAAGTGCGTTGGTCCGCTATACATGGCTATCAAATTCTTCGCGTTTTTTTTTCCGACAATCAGTACTTTCGGATGTTTTTGGTCTCAATGGCCGACATCATTGGCAGTTACGAGCGGCTGCCCAACGATGCGGTGCGGGCGGTTGCCGTCGCGAAGCGACGTAAATATTTCTAAATTGGATAAAAATCAAATAAATTAATTATATAATTTT